>WSXT02089782.1:0-11752 GCA_011762715.2 Neuroterus valhalla
CAACACTACAAAACTGCGTCGTTTATTTTCAGGTATCAATTTTGCCATCGTTTTTCATAGGGCGCCTGGACTATAAATTCTATTCGAGAGTGAATAGCCCCTCGGTTCCATGTCACATTTATTTTTGGTTTATTGTGTTCTATTTATGGATTGCACTATTTTGTGAAATTTCATATAAGTGTATTTTCTTCGGTTGTATAGACATGCTGTTGCTATTAAAAGGGTAATAGACTCCGATGTGTACATATTTCAGATTCGTTTGTATTTTAATTTCTAAGAGAACTCGTTTTTAAATAAGGGATTTTAGAGATTCCGAGGATGTTTTTTTATATGAATTTCATTGTACTTCTTGTTCTGCATATGTATCAGGAAAAAGCTAAGAAAGTTTATTGTGGATAAGCCTAATGAATAATTTTAAAGTTATTTGAATTTGAACAATCTAAAATTATTTCTGCTCATTTTAATAGATCTTCACGATTTTGAAAAATTTTAGAGAATTTCGGAAGAACTTGGGAAATAAACAATTCGATTTCAACAATTTGAAGGAATATGAAGGGGTTCGGGGATTTTTGAAGGAATATAAAGATTTTCAATCATTAAGAAAGGTTCTAATGAATTTCAAGGGATTTCGTTAGAAGAAATTTGTATAATACCTAATCTCTCTGACACTCAAACTTAACCTATTTTCAATTTGAGTCCCGGACCATCCAAGAGTTTTGCTGCCAATTTCGATATGAAATAAGAATTATAGTTAGAATGAAATAACTGGACTAGATTGGAAATATTCATTTATACTCTCAAGTAAGACGGTTCATTTATTATGAAGAAATTTGCAGAAGAAATATTTTCACGATATGAACGATTCAAAATATATAAAAAATGTTCATTTTAAGAATTTGATCACGTGATGTATGTAAGGCTTCTTTACATCGCCATGCATGGATTTCCGACGATCAAAGTAACTCTAAATCGAAAAAATTCTACAATAGCAAAAAACATAGAAAGAAATTGAACATTATTTTGAAGATACACAGTTTATTGTAAAAAGATTGTTATTCCTGATCTGAACTCCCCCTATCTTCTCTCAATATTTGTGAAAAATTACCCTTTTCCACCTTCTTTGTGCCTTTTCGCACTGTAATTGCTAGGTTAATAAAATTAAGAAAAATAGTCACATTCAAAAATGTGAGAAAATCTCGAAGGAAATCTTAAGCATTTTTTAAAAAAAAATGAGTGTGATATAAAAATGAATGGATTACTTTCTGTTTTCAAATGTTTGACCAAATAATTCTGCCCTTATAAAATACCTTCTAATCAGGCTCAAGTTCAGTTTTTTATCGATATCCCAAAGGGGGGAGGGGGAGAGGCACTTGACAGATATTGTCCCATAAATATACAACTTATTGTAAAATAGCTGTTCAGAGACTTGTTCCTTTGTTTCTTATAATAACTTCACACACAAAAAAGATACCTTGTATCTATATTCTAATCTACAAGCTACTGGCTCACCAACACAAATTGGAAAAATATCTAGGCGTTTATTTTATTGCTTATTTTTTGCAGATACTGGACCTGAAGCACGATGTTCGATGTCCGATTTTGTGAATACACCACGTCAATCCTATCAAACCACCTGAAGCATCGAGAATATCATTTGAACGTATCTCGAAATTATCACTGTGGTTATGAAAAATGCAAAAAATTTTTCGAGCGAGAAATTACTCTACGAACACACTCGATTCGAAAACATTCAATCCATCTAAAGCCGAGTCTGAGAAAAAAAACAAATACTGATCAAAATGCGAGTGCGAAATTTGTGTGTACAGTACCTATATGTAAAAAAGAATTAGGTACTTTAAGAACTTTCTAAGCATTTAAAAGATCACATTGGTTCAGGCGTTAGAGTTCAGTGTCCATTTCGCTCATGCACCAAAAAATATGATAATTGGCATTCTTTTACTGGGCATACATCGAGAAATCATAGGACAGCTAAGAATAGTAGTTCACCGAACGAAGAAACGCAAGATGACGAAACTGATGCAATTGAGAATGATGAATTCCAGCATCATGATGCAGAAACTAATTGTTCTGCTGAGTTTCTTGCTGAGGTGGCTTATTCGGTTCCTGAAAATAGTCCAATTGAACAGATGTGCGATTCGAATCAGGAAAATTCTGGAGTTCCTTGCGACAGTGAAAATTCAGATGATTCGTTTGTGGCAAGCGTAGCACAGTTTTTGTTGAGATTAAAATCTATTTGTTCCCTTCCAGCTAGTACAATAGAATACATAGTATCAGAACAATGTAGAATTTTTACAGCAGGAATAGATATTGTTAGGCAAAATATACGCAACCGTCTTGCTCAAAGATCAGTGGAAAATGAACTCTATTTTTCTGATTCTAAAGAAGAAGTTGACGAAGAAATCTTTAGAAATTTTAAAGACGGCAGTGCCTTCAAACAGCATGAGCTTTTCAAGGAACATCCAGACGCTATAATAGTAGAGGGATATCAGGATGGTTTACAGCTTTCAAGTCCAATAGGATCCGCGAAAGAACTCCATAAAATAATAGCAGTGTATCTTTCTTTTGGAAATTTACCGGATCATGTAAAAACTCATATTAATAGTATTGCACTCGTTGCACTTTGTGAAGAAAAAGATTTTGACCATCACAAAGTATACGGTAAAATTGTAGAGGATTCAAAAAGGTTAGAATCAGATGGAATAAAAGTAGCAAATGAAGTAAGAAAAATCGGGCTACTATTCTACGTTGGGAACAACCTTGGGAGTCATTCTCTAGGAGGCTTCGTCGAAAATTTCAGTAAATCTAAATTCTTTTGTCGGTTCTGTTTGATAACGAGGGATGATTTGCACGCAGAAAATGGTATTTTGAGAAGTTTTGAAAAGAGAATGGTCCATTCTTACAATGATGCTTTAACTAAAATTGGAAATGAAAACGACTACTGTGGAGTAAAATTTAATTCTGTTTTTAATGAGCTTAAATATTTACATGTTTGCATGCCCGGTCTTCCTCCTTCCTTAGGGCATGACTTGTTCGAAGGTGTCGTTGCTTACGACCTAAAGCTATACATCGATAAACTCATTGAAAAAGGGTGGTTCACTCTGGATCTCTTAAACAGTCGTATTGAATCATTTCCTTGCTCAACTTTAGATCGTAGAGACAAGCCCTCTTCTATTTCATCTACATGTCAGCGAATCTCTGGAGGTGCTTGCCAAATTCGGAATTTCTTACGACTTCTTCCACTTCTACTACACGATCACATTTTCGACATCCAAGACAAAGATTGGCTAAATATTCTTCTGCTTTATGAAATAGTAGAAGTAGTATGTACGCCAGCCATTCATAAATCTTGTCTGCTATATCTTGAGAGTATTATTTTGGAAAAACTTGGCCCTGAAGTCTAAATATCTAATAAGACTCCGTCCAAAACATGATTATTTGAGGCATTATGCTCAATTGATTCAAGTTTTTTGACCGCTCATCAAAGTATGGAGCATGCGCTTCGAGAGCAAACACACCTTCTTCAAAAATACTGTTAGACACCTGCACAATTTTATCAATGTGACCAAATCTCTAAGCGAGAAGCATAAGCTTGCACAGAGCTTCTTAAGATTAGGATCAGATCTCAGATTTCATACAGAACTTTGCGGTGTTAGTCAATTCAACAAAAGTTTATACGATGAGAAACTTCAAAAAGCTATCCGGAATGCCAACTTACCCACGCATTTGGAAGAATGTAACACAGTGATAGTGGAAGGAACCACCTACAAGAAAGGTTGTGCTTTAGTTGTCCGACAGAAAGACTATCAATTTGGGATCGAGAAGGGAAAAATATGCTTCTTCCTATCCGATGTTGATCGGAAAATATACGTATTGTTGCAAATGGTTGAAAATGCTTACCGCCCTTCCCTTCGAGCATATGAACTTGTTTGAATTTAATGATGGATTATCAGCCCCTGCACGTATACAGTGTCGGACAAATGAACTGCATAAAGCTCAAAAGAGGGCTTGTTGCGCATTGTTTATAATTACTCGAGTATGTATAGAAATCTGGTAATTTACCCCCCTATATTAAAAATAAGGCTTCCAAAGTCAAGATAAATTCCAAAAAGAATACTTAAGAAACTATATTTCACAATGAAATTGAATAAAGGTGAAAAACAGTTTCAGCTGTTGTAAACTTATCATCAGTACATGCAATAGAAAATACTATGAGAATAATGCTTACCTTGCATAATGCCCATGAATTCTGATTAAAAATTTAATTTAACAGCATAGAGGGTTCATGTTAATATCATTTCCCATACCATTAATAATACTTCTCTTGAGTCTATCGTCGGAAAACATATTATTTCAATAAACTTCATTTTATTGTATCAATTTTTTTCGTAGAAATTGCGAGATGACAGTTTTCAAAGTCGTTCCGGAAAATCGCAGTAGACGAGTGGTGGTAAAGGGATCGAGCATAGAAGAAATCATCGAGGCAGCTATGTATAAACTTGGCCTTCCCGATAATCAGAGATATCAGGTGATCCACTTTAATTAAGTTCATTCTTGTAGATTTAAAGGTTTACGCTTTATAAAATCTTATTTCCTATAAGGAAGCTGAATGCGAACGTTTCAGTTGAACGAATGACCAATATTAATAAAAGTTTTGAAATTTGTTTTCTATAATCTCACATTCCTCAGGCGGATTGAAGAAGGAGGGGTGAATTTTCTTTTTAAATTCTATTATTGATCAGGTTATTTTTAATTTTATATGAGACATTTCCATGCAACAGATTTTGACTTGGTGATACTTCTCATCGATAAGAACGTATACGCTTTTTAATGTATTCATCTTTTCAACTTATTCTAATCTGCATGTGTACTGAAAATCATAATGAATAACACAATATTCCCTGTTTTGGAATTGCAGTTTTCCTCAGAAAAGGATGGAATAGAGATAGGTGATTATGAAATTTTGATCGATTTACTAGATGAAGCTAAAGCAAAACAGGAGGAGCTCATTCTGATGATTTTAGCAGAAGGAGCATTGTGGTTGGCGCAAAATTTTGTTGCTGAAAGCAATATTGTTGTGGTCAGTGGCTCAAATGGTATTGAATCGAATCTTACTCATAAAAAAAAAATAAAATGATTTTATTTTGATGCTTTAACAACACTTGTAAATTATATTTTTCAACTATTCTCCATTTACGATTGAATATTCTATTTCAGAAGGAGCAAATAATCATCGTGCAGAGGTACTTGTAGAGGAAGGCCCTTTACTAGAAGGGAGTGTTCCAGACGACCAGGCAGCTCTTCCTATATTAGGCCCACACCTTTGAGAGAAGTTTCCAAAAAGATTATTAGACTCTTGTCACAGACATGAGAGGGTTTCACCCACTGATAGAATAGCCATAGTAGCCATCATCGCGAACTATGGAATGGAATTTCTTCGAGCACAAATTTATAACGCCGTGAGTTACAGAAAAGATGACTCGTTGAAAAAAACGCAAAAGCAGCAAGTCTTCCGCAAACGATAGTGACGAAGAAAACGAGAATAATATATGTAATCTTTCTAGACGGCAAGCCGAGTACGGTTGTGTCGAATATGAATCATCAATGCCTGAGTACGAAACCTCTGAAAGTCTCAAAGCTAAGCGTTTGTGTTTATTAGAAAATTATGTCTCAATCGAACAGAATAGATCTAAAATAAATAAGTATATGTCTGATACGTTTTATTCCCAAAGGATTGAGATGAATCAGGCCTATAGGGACATAGAAAAATTCATTTCGAGGTGGCCCTTTCTAAAGGAAGTGGACTGTTTGATGAGGCATGCAAGTCGATTATTAGGGAAAGATGTTATAGCAACATGGCTAGATGCTCTGTTGAAAATTGCTGCACCTATGAGGAAATATATTAGAACAAAGTCCCTGCAAACACAAGCAACCAAAGCTCATCCCAACTTCTCTGGAGTGCCTCAAAAAAAGAACGAAAAAATTGCTGCTCGATCGCTCCAGCTGATACAGGAAGCCAAAGAAGCGTGTAAAACTCTTGGAAGTAAAGTTCCTAAATCTGTTGTGATTTTTCTGCTTCTAAATGTCTATATGGAAGAGGATTAAAATCTCTTCATGATAATTATTCAGGCAAATGACATTGCTTATGTGTTTTTGATAAATCTTTATATTGAAGTTAGCTTTCGAGCCAATTAAAAATATTCGAAATATGTAAATTTTCAAAGAATGAAATATCTCGAACAATATTTCTTAGAATATAGAAATCTGAATACTTATTACATTTTGGAAATTCGGATTCAAAATACAAATTGATTGGAGAAACTTTTTCCAACCCAAAAAATAAATGGAAATCTCCTCTTACCGGTTGTAACGCGAAAATTGTCCATTGTAAAGCTTTAAATTGAGAATTATTAGTAAAATTTTGTCACCAGCTGCCAACCTAGATACTCCACTACGTTCAAAATGAAGAGTAATTTTGAGTAGAAAATACGAAGACATGACGGAATGTATAATTCTAGTTTTGATCGCACAAAAAGATCCTGTCTTCTTACATTCTTGTAAATTGAAGGGGATAATGATGAAAGACTTGGCAGTTGCAACCTTTTTAGTCTAAGAGATTTAAAATTGAACAATTTTCAAGTAAATGAGTCTATATGAATTCGAAGCAATATAAAATCAAAAAAGTAATTTCATAAATTAGGTCTTTTATAGAAGCAGATTTAGAAACAGTTATTCAATTCTTATTCTTTATTGATTTGTAATATGTTTCAAAAAGTTTAACATACGAAATTCAGTCAAAAAAAGCCTATTATAATCAATTGAATAATATCTTTAATTTTCAACGGTTTCAATGTTTGAGATCTCAATAACCGTATTGAACACTGAATTTCTATTTTTGTTCTATCATATGCTTAAATCTTGCGATCAATTTCGCAATAAACTCTATTTAAGGTAGTTGCGCCGAAATGGGACCTTACTTACGGATTGTCTAAAATTTTCAGAATATGTAGAAAATATTGTTACCTAACGATTCATGCCCTATACAGCTGATTTGGCCATTTCAAAAGTCAAATACGATCAATTACGTTTAGTACTTTTTGCATGGGTCTCCAATGGCTAACATGGGCGATCACGACATTACGAAGTCTAGTACAGAAACGAAGCTTACCATTGAGCCTAAACAGAAAAATATCGTGTGAATTTTATTTAAAAAATTCACAATTATTGGCCGTTTAGTATGAGAGATATAATGCTGCAAAGAAGAATATTTCTATTCTCGCGAGGCACATAGTAGGATTAGGCAGCATTATCGTTGCCTAAGGAACTGTTACTGTGAATGTGTGTATTTGTATAGGACGCTTCTATGCGAGTGTACAAACTCACTTAAAATTGTTCACTAACGGTGATGAGAGAAATTGTCAATTCCTGCATCTATCTGAGCGTAAACTTTTGAATGTGACTGTCGCGAGACAACTACCTTAATTTTTAGATAAAGAGTTTGGAATTGGTTGAATTTCAACTTCCTTAAGTATACATTTTTTCATTGTTTAATATTTTCTAATCACAACTACTTTATGTTTCGAACATTTTTTAGAATTATACAATTTCAAATAGCTTTGAATTGAAAATATATCTATTTTTAACGTGAGAATGAAAGTGATTTTACTTACGGATTCTAGGAAAAATTGCATGGTCAATGTTTACTTTGAATCATGATTTTTTAATTCAATAAAAATTCAGAAGCTTATTCTTGGAAATATTCAATCTAGCTTTTAATTTCAATTTGTCATATTCCAATAGTTTCAATTTGAAATTTATTAAGGTAGTTCTCTCGCGACAGTCACGTTCAAAAGTTTACGCTCAGATAGATGCAAGAATTGACAATTCCTCTTCTGACCATTAGTGAACAATTTTAATTGAGTTTGTACACTCGCATAGTAGCGTACTGTATATCTTTCATACTAAACGGCCAATAATTGTTAATTTTTCAAATAAAATTCACACGATATATTTCTGTTTAGGCTCAGTGGTAAGCTTCGTTTCTGTACTAGACTTCGTAATGTCGTGATTGCCCATGCTAGCCATTGGAGACCCATGCAAAAAGTACTAAACATAATTGATCGTATTTGACTTTTGAAACGGTCAAATCAGCTGTACAGGGCATGAATCGTTAGGTAACAATATTTTCTACATATTATGAAAATTTCAGACATTCCGTAAGTAAGGTCCCATTTCGGCGCAACTACCTTGAGATTCAAAAGTTTCCGCTCTTTTTAAATGATTCAATTTTAGAGGCGCTTGATTAGAAATAATACAGTTTCCGTAAAGGATCCATTTTTCATTCTAATCAGAAAATATCCCATTTCCGAGGTCTCTTCGCTATATGATCCAAATGCTATATATTCGTTCGTCTTAGAAAACAAAATTGTGATAAAAGCCAAAGACATCTTGGAAGGAATTTCCGTTGCATTTGTTTGCTACTACATATTCGGCTATGCGTATCCATTATCGTTGTGTAAGACTTTGGAATTTATTCAAAGGTGAAAATTTTATGCTTTGTTCAGTGACTTAGAAGGCATATCCTTTTATTCGGGATGGTAATTTGACAAACATATTTTTTCCAGAGTGCTTTTCCGCATCAATCCCCCAGCGAGTGATAAGAGTGCCTCTTGAGGGGAGAGGCGTCTACGTTCGTACGATGCGAGCGTTTATCGCCTTTCCTCGGAATTGACGAAATTTACCAGCGTTTTTTCCGTCGATTATAACACTTTATAAACGATACACATATGGGACATTCTTTTAGAAATCGAACAGAGAATTGACCGACCAATTTTTGATTGAGCTAATACTTTTTTACGGTTTCTTTATCGAAGAAGAAAAGATACATATTTGAGAATTTTTTTTATTTTACAATTTTTTGAGAAAAAGGAAGTGTTGAAAAATTGAGAATTTGAGTGGAGACTATTTAAAAAAAATGCATAACTCCTGTCCTATTTGAGCTAGAGACATTTTTCTTTTTTCATTTGAAATGTGAAAAACGAGCTTCAAGAAAAAAATCATCCCAAAAATATTTCCAATAAATTGAAATTGTTATAAACAAATAAAATTTTTCAATCGATTTTTAACTAGTTTGACCCCCATGAATTAGGTTCTTAGTATTTTATCGTATAAATCGTTTTCGATCGGAAATTTGACGTAGAATACGATAAAATACTGAGAACTTAATTCATGGGGGTCCAGTATGGGGTTCCCTCATAGTACCTTTATGGTTGCCCTTGTGGGGCCCTCATGGGTACCACCATGGAGCCCTTATGGTTGCCCTACTAGAGCTAACATGGGTGCCAACGTGTTTTTTACGGTCTGAATAGTTCAATCAATCCACGCATAGAAATTTTTTTACCTAATAAGTTAAAACCGATAATACTAATTTCAATAGTAGTTCGTAGCAAAATGTACTACAGTCCCAATAGAAAAAAAAGAAACTCACATATGCTATTTAACTCGAAACTGAATTCATGCACTATACAGTATTATGCATTAAACATAATTCTATATCAATTCAAATTCGGAATTAACAACATTTGAAATGATATATTTGTGTACTCTGAAAACATATGATATTATTTAATTATAAGCTGAAACAGAAAAATCGGGTTAGCAGAAAACGAAGCTGGCAGGAATCGAACACAGGTCTCCGGGGCAGCAGTCGGAGGATGTTCCACTCAGCTACGGAATCTTAGAAAGATGGGAATGAAAACATCCATATGACTTAAATGATAGAAAGTTCATTGGTACCAATAAATTTAATCTTTTAAATAATTAATTAAATAATTAATTTTATAATCAATTTTATAATTCATGATTTTGAAAACCAAGTTTTAAATTTTGTTTTATGAGAAACTGATATATATTTCTCATGGAATAACCATATATTTGGAGTGTGAATTTCAAAAAAGTGTCATTGAATATCGGACAGAAATA
Organism: Neuroterus valhalla; assembly: GCA_011762715.2. NCBI lineage: Eukaryota > Metazoa > Arthropoda > Insecta > Hymenoptera > Cynipidae > Neuroterus > Neuroterus valhalla. The sequence continues at coordinate 10,000 of WSXT02089782.1, forward strand.
CGTTTTTCGTATGTCTGTACCGATCGAAACTCAATATTTGTGATGAAGAAAAAATATTCACACCTTGGACTTAGAAATTTCACACGTTGATCGAAGGGGGCAAACGACGAGGGCCTCCCGTGAGGGCCCTCGTGGATGTCCCCGCGTGAATCACCCACGCGGGCTTTCGCCGGGGCCATCTTTCCAAAGAGGGCTAAACGGGGCTTTTTCCACACGGGTAGTTAAAATCAATTTGACAATTTTAATTTTTTACAACAATTTTATTTTGTTTATAGTGTTTTTGGGATAATTTTTTTATTGAAGCTCGTTTTTTTAACGTCTCAAATGAAAAAAGAAAAATGTTTCTAGCTCAAAAAGAACAGGAGTTATGCATTTTTTCAAAAATAGTCTTCACTTAAATTCTCAATTTTTCAACCCTTCCTATTTCTCAAAAAATTGCAAAATAAAAAAAATCCTCAAATACGTATCTTCTCTTTTTCGATAAAGAACCCGTAAAAAAAGTATTAGCTCAATCAAAAATGGTTCGGTCAACTTCCGTCCAAATCTATACGATTTGTAAAAGAATGTCCCATATAGAGGCACACATTAACCCTTCGCCTACACACTGGGCCATCTGGACGCATACAAAAACTACGATCGGATACAGCGCACAGGAATTTCACGAATTTCACGAATTTTTTTAGTGATGTCAAAGACTTAAAAGACCTTTATAATACTTATGAATTGTTTAAACATACTAAAAACTATACTTCTTAATTTTTTTAAGCCAATCGGTTCAGTAGTTCCGGAATAATACGCAATCAAAAAGTGAACAGGGTCAGATTGACCCAGTGTTTTTCAAGAAATGTATCATGGATCATGTAACTCATTCTTCATGTATATGAAATTGCCTTCAAGAATGTTATTTTAGTTTTTAAATACTTGATCTCGTTTCTTAAGGTACAATAATATAATTACAATCATTCTTGTGAAGGTGTTATGAAATGTTACTCGTTTATAGTTTATTATAATATATTTTCTACACAAACATTTACGTTACCAGGATTTTCACCTAATTTTTGCTTTTTGATTTCATTTCCATGTAATCAAATTGCATTTTATGTTTTTCATTGAAATATGTCAAATAATTATCCTGAAATCAATTATTTTCACAGGAATGTTTCAAAACTGTAATAATGTTATCTGTATTTCAAACATTATTCTTCAATATGGATTGATCTATAATGGAAAGAAATTTTTCTCAAGCAGAGACTTTACTGCAGTTTTAAACCGTCGTTGTGAATTTAAATAATTTTGGAAAAATTATTCGGCATATTAAAATTTTTCGCCTGTACATTAATCTTAATATACAGAAATTTAAATTCATATTAATAATTATTGTATAATCAATATTCTTCTGTGTATTAGGATTCATTGAAGTAGTATATTAATTTTGATAAGAATATATATTAATCCTACGACAGTATGGTATATCAAATTTGATATACGGCATATGCAAATGACTTTACTCAATTGTATATTAAATTTCAGTCCGTTTTTTCTAACAGTGCGGATATTAATTTTTTGCATCCTCATCATTTTTAATTGAGAAAGTATTAGAATCATCCGAAATCTCACATCTTGCAATTTAGTAGTTAAGCTATGAAACACAGTCGGTAAATTAGCGGTCGGTAAGGTAGATCCCTTAGGCGTAGGATCGGGGATTCCCCGAGTTCTGGGGATAATCACCCGGTAAAACAGTTATCGGTACATT
>WSXT02089793.1:0-26037 GCA_011762715.2 Neuroterus valhalla
AACTCGTCATTGTGGCTGACCACAAGCAAATCCTGCCACAGACGCCTTGGGTGAATCTGATGTTCGGTCACCCATCCGCCCGCTAGCTGAGTCGGCTGCTGCTTAGCTTTGGCGATCGGAGTACGTTGGTGCTCTGTAGGTCAGCCACACTGACGAGTTCCTCACAAGCAAATCCGGGACGAAACGCCTAGGTAGACATTGCTACCGAAAAAATATTTTTCCGAAAAACATTCTTTTCAGAATAAATTCTCTCGTGACCCTAAAGCCAAAGTTTACCATCAAACATGCATTTATTAATTTAAAATGAGGGTCGATATAACTACATCTTTCAAAATTAATTCATAACAATATTCTCTGAGAATAATGCTACGAAGTTGCGGTTTCTTCTGAAATTTCCAACTTTTTCTCCACTTTTCACTTGGAGTGGGTAATTATTTAATTTGATTTAGCGAAAATAATTGTTTGAAAGGATTATTATTGTTATCACCTATCTTCCATTAGACTAGTGCTAAGAAGTTGCGGTTTTTTTCTAAACTATTAGGCTTTTTATCAACTTCTCATTTAGTGTGTTAATAAATAATGCGAGTTAACAAACATGCTTTTTTGAACAATTTATTATTTTTCTTCACCATTTTCTTCCGGATAATTGCTAGAAAGTTGTGGTTCTTTCTGAAATGTTTAACATTGCTATAACTTTTTAGCTGTGAACGAATATTAAATAAACCTTAGAGAGAATCATATTTTACGTAGTATTGTTTTTTTCAGGTAAATTATTTTTGTTCTTTTTCGAATGTCAAGAGAAAAAATTAAAACAAAAGAGCTCTTACACAAAAGAAACAAAAAGAAAGAATGACAATATTTAAATATAAGCCCCCCACCCCCCTCCTTCCCTTGAGGGGAAATACCAATTTTTTTACGCTCTGCAATACATTTCTCGTGGTAATTAAAAACAAAACTTTTACAAGTCATTAACAGACCTAGTCCTCCCACCTACTTTAAATTATTCCATTCATCCTTTTTGTCTTTTTAGTATAAGAGCTCTTTTGTTTAAATTATTTTTCCTAACATTGGAAAAAGCACAAAAATAATTTACTTAAAAAAATACTATACTACGTAAAACATGATTCTCTCTAATGTTTATTTATGATTTGTTTACACCTAAGAAGGTAGAGCAAAGTTGAACATTTCAGAATAAAACCACAACCTTCTAGCACTTATCTCAGAGAAAATGTTGATAAACAATGATAAATGTTTAGAAAAAAACCGCAATTTTTTAGCAATAGTCTAAGAGAACAGAGGTTATAACAATAATAATTTGTTTCAACAATTATTTTTGTTAAATTAAATTGAATACTAACTCACTTTAAGTGAAAAGTGGGAAAAAAGTTTTGAATTCCAGAAAAAACCGCAAGTTTCTATCATTAGGAAAAGAAAATATTATAAGCAATGACAATAAATGGTTTTATTAATTTGTTTTTAACATGGATTAATTATTACTTTACTCTAATTGAAAAGTGATAAAAATTTTGAAATTTCAGGAAAAACCAGCAACTATGTGGCATTGATCTAGAAGAAGATAGCTAATAACATTCACGATTTGTTTAAACAATTATTTTTGCTAAAATAAATTAAATAATTACCCACTTTGAGTGAAAAGTGTACAAAAAGTTGCAATTCTTAGAAAAAACCAAAACTTTCTAGCATTATTCTAAGAGAATAATGTTATGGATTATAAAAAATTGTTTCAACAATTATTTTTATCAATTTTAATTGGTGATTACCTCGCCCCAACTGTAGAGGTGCCGCAAGCCCCGTGAAGTTAAACACGTATTTCCCATAAGAAAAAAAAAATCTTGCAAATGTTATTCTGAAATATAAATATTAGATGGATCGAGTTCGAAATTCAACATTTCTCTTCACAATTGCTCACAGAATGCGAATAGAATATCACTTTTCAAATATCGTCCCCATAAGTCCGTTTTATAGGGTCCCAAAAAATCCCCATAAGTGGAAAAATGGGTTTTTCGAGTTTTTAGCGCTAATTATATTGTTTGCGGTTTTTTTAGCGCAGATTATTTCAAATACATGAAATGCTACATTATACTGATGATAAGATTTTTATCCAAATTGTTTAAACATTTTATTATTGTTTTTAGCAACTTTCTTTTAGAAAAGGGTTAGAAATTCAAGGTTTTTTCTGAATTTTTCTACTTATTTTCAACGTTCCATTCATAGCGAAGTAATAATAAATTAAATTTAACAGAAATAATTGTTCAAACAATTATTTATTATTCATAACAATATTCTCTTAGAATAATTCTACAAAATTGCGGTTTTTTCTGAAATTTACAACTTTTTGTCCACTTTTCACTTAAAGTGGGTAATTATTCGATTTTATTTAGCAAAAATAATTGTTTAAACAAATTGTAAATGTTTATAGCTATCTTCTTCTTCTACATAGTTGCTGTTTTTCCTGAAATTTTTGAACTTTTTATCACTTTTCACTTAGAGGAGAGTAACAATTAGTTCATGTTAGAAAAATAATTGTTTAAACAATTAATTATCATTGCTCATAATATTTTATTTTCCTAATGATAGGAACTTGCTTTTTTTCTAGAATCTTTAGCCTTTTGCCCACTTTTTACTCGAAGTGAGTTAATATTCAATTTAATTTAACAATAATAATCGTTTAAACAAATCGTAAATGTTTATGCCTCTCTTCTCTGAGATTAGTGCTGAAAAGCTGTGGTTTTTTTTTAAATGTTAAACTCTGCACTGAATGGAATTCGAATGATTTTCAGTTAGATTGAATTAGATTGAATTGATTTATTTGTTGGGCATATGAGATGGTTTTTCATTTAAAATAAAAAATTTTCTTTTGAAATATCAACGATCATATCTTTGATTGAAAATCTATATTTTTAGTTCACAAATTCGACTCTTTGATTGAAAGTTGAACTACTTTCTTGAAAATTAAATTTTTGCGTTAAAGATCCATAATTTTATGGATCTTTTTTGTTTCAAATAATTTTTTTTGAATATTTGGAAAAGTACGAAAATAATTTACTTAGAAGAATACGATACTACGTATAATATGATTCTCTCTGATGTTTATTCATTATTTGTTCATAGCTCAAAAGGTAGAACAAAGTTAAACATTTAAGAAAAAACCACATTTTTCTAGCACTTATCTAAGAGAAAATGGTCAAGAAAAATAATAAATTGTTTAAATAAGCATGTTCGTTAACTCGCATTAATTATTAACACACTAAATGAGAAGTTGATAAAAAGCCTAATAGTTTAGAAAACAACCGCAACTTTCTAGCATTTGTCTATGAGAAGATAGGTATTAACAATAATAATTTGTGTAAACAATTATTTTTGTTGAAATTAATTGAATATTCACTCACTTGAAGTAAAACGTGGGCAAAAAGATGAGAATTCCAGAAAAAACCGCAAGTTTCTATCATTAAGCAAAGAAAATATTATTAGCAATGATGAGGAATTGTTTAAATAATTTGATTTTGACATGAATTAATTATTACTTTACTCTTATTGGAAAGTGATAAGAAGTTTAAAGTATCAGGAAAAAAACGCAACTATGTAGTATTAATCTAGGAGAAGATACTAATAAACATGCACAATTCGTTTAAACAATTATTTTTGTAAATTAAATGAAATAATTACCCACTGCAAGTGAAAAGTTGACAAAAAGTTGTAAATTCCAGAAGAAACCGCAACTTTGTAGCATTATTCTGAGATAATATTGTTATGAATAATAACAAATTGTTTAAACAATTATTTTTGCTAACTTCAATTGACTATTAAGTCGGTCTAACTAAAACGTTGAAAATAAGTTGAAAAATTCAGGAAAAACGTTGACTTTCTAACCCTTTTCTAAGAGGAAGTTGTCAAAAACAATAATAAATTGTTTAAACAATTTGAATAAACATCTTATTATCAGTATAATTTAGTATTTCATGTATTTGAAATAATCTGAGTTGAAAAACCACAAAAAATCATAATTTGCGCCAAAAACACGAAAAACCCATCTTTTCATTTATAGGGGTTTTTTGGGACCCCATGAAACAGACCTTTATGGGCGATATGTGAAAATTAATATTTTATTCACATTGTGTGATCAATTGTGAAGAGAAATGGTGAATTCCGAACTCGATTCATTCAATATTGAGATTTCAGAATAAAATTTACAAAAACGTCTTTTTTTTCTTATGGGAAATACGTATCAAACTTTACGGACCTTGCAGCACCTCTAAATATTTTTTTTTCAAAACAAAAAAAATGCATTCATTTTTTTTTTTGGATTCAAACAAATTTTTGGGCCTTTTGCATAAAAATTTGAAAAAAAATTTTGTAATGCATTTTCGGACCAGCCTCATACACATGCTTTATTAAAATAGAATGTATGTGTATGGCATTGCAGAGACGTATGAGCAGAGCTTGAAATGGAAATCGATAAGGACAATTTGTATAAGAGAATAACAACTAATTAGCCTTTGTTCATCACTTTTCACAAATAATTTTGTATTATTTCTAGTAGAAGATAGAAAACCAGAATATGTAAGCACTGCCTATTCGATTTTTATTTTTTCCAACGTTTCATTTGCTTCTGAGTTCTAGCTTAGAGGGATCTCAAAAATTCAAATTGAAGGTTGTAAAACACTAAAAATTAGAATAAAAATCATTATTTGGTTATTTATTTCTGAAGACATCTCAATTCATAACTGTTCTGATATTGTTTGTTTCTATATCCATATAAGGCATGTGTGAACAGTAAAGTTGCTAGCCTTCCGTAGGAGAGATTATAGTCTGTGATTCGAGTTCCGTGTTCCACAAAGATAATTTCACCTTAGTTTGTTTTTTTTTCTGATAAAATTTCTCCACCTCGGGCTATAACACAGGGACTGCATGGTATATGAGCTGCAACAGAAGCGGGAGAGGTTTATTCATTTGTCTGTCGAAATGAAGCTTGCAATTATAACGTTATTCGCTATTCTTTTTGTGGTTTTTGTCTTTGGAGATGTTTACCCAAAGTGGGACTGTTCAAAGAAGAAAAAGGTTGGTGATCCTTGCAGCATTTGGTCCGATTGTTGCTCAAGAACCTGCACTCCTGACAGTGAGTTCATAAATTCTCAATAAATACGAGGTCCATTAGGCTGGCACCTCCACAATCGAATTTCGGTATCTTTAATAGCTCGGAATTTCGGGCTTTTTTTGGGCACCAATGGAAATTTTTGAGCTCTTTTACTCTTTCCAAAAAATGGACTTTTTTGTGGAGGTGCTGGCTTACAGAAAGCTAGCACCTCCGGTGCAGAAAATACAAGAATATGCAAAATTCAATTGCACTAGAATTTTGGGCCTTTTTTTGGTCACCTGAAATCCGTAAATAACAATCTCCTTAAGACAAACCTTAGGTTTCAAAAAAACCCTCTTTCCGAAATTTCAATTTTCTACAAATTGAATGATGCCATATTTCTGGGCTTTTGTTGGGCTCCTAAAAACGACCATCTTCATAGATAAGATTACCATATAAAAATCCGATAAAATATTATTTTGCTGCAAATTCATATTTGCGTTGTACAAAGGAGGTAATTTTTGGCGTTAAGGGTTGGAGCCAAAAAATCGAAGATGGTATTTTCCAGGAGCCCGAAAATCATAGAGCAGATTACCATATAAAGATCCGGTAAAAGATTATTTTTCTGCAAATTCATATTTGTGTTGTACAAAGGAGGTGATTTTGGGCGTTGATGGTTGGAGCCAAAAAATCGAAGATGGCATTTTGCAGGAGCCCAAAAATCATAGAACAGATTACAATATAAAGATCAGGTAGGAGATTATTTTTCTGCGAATTTATTTCCGCGTTGTACGAAGGGGGTGATTCTTGGCGTTAAGGGTTGGAGCCCAAAAATCGTAGATGAGGTTTTCCAGGAGCCCAAAAATCATAGAACAGATTACCATATGAAGATCCGGTAAAAGATTATTTTTCTGCAAATTCATATTTGCGTGGTACAAAGGAAGTGATTTTTGGAGTTAAGGGTTGGAGCCCTTAAATCGAGGATGGTATTTTCAAGGAGCCCAACAATCATAGAACAGATTACCATTTAAAGATCCGGTAAAATATTATTTTTCTGCAAATTCATATTTGCCTTGAACGAAGGGGGTGATTTTTGGTGTTGATGGTTGGAGCCAAAAAATCGAAGATGGCATTTTTCAGGAGCCCAAAAATCATAGAACAGATTACCATATAAAGATCCGGTAAAAGAATATTTTCCTGCAAATTCATATTTGCCTTGAACGAAGGGGGTGATTTTTGGTGTTAAAGGTTGGATCCCAGAAATCGTGAATGGTATTCTCCACGGGCCCAAAAATCATAGAACAGATTACCATATAAAGATCTGGAAAAAAATGTTATTCTTCTGCAAATTCATATTTGCGTTGTACGAAGGAGGTGAGTTTTGGCGCTAAGGGTTGGAGCCAAAAAATCGAAGATGGTATTTTTCAGGAGCCCAAAAATCATAGAACAGATTACCATATAAAGATCCGGTAAAAGATTATTTTTCTGCAAATTCATATTTGCCTTGAACGAAGGGGGTGATTTTTGGTGTTAAAGGTTGGAGCCAAGAAATCGTGAATGGTATTCTCCACGGGCCCAAAAATCATAGAACAGATTACCATATAAAGATCTGGAAAAAAATATTATTTTTCTGCAAACTCATATTTGCGTTGTACGAAGGGGGTGATTTTTGGCGTAAAGGGTTGGAGCCCGAAAATCGTAGATGGTATCTTCCAGGAGCTCAAAAATCATAGAACAGATTACCATATAAAGATCCGGTAGAAGATTATTTTTCTGCAAATTCATATTTGCCTTGAACGAAGGGGGTGATTTTTGGTGTTAAGGGTTGGAGCCCAGAAATCGTAAAGGGTATTCTCCACGGGCCAAAAAATCATAGAACAAATTACCCTATAAAAATCTGGCAAAATATTATTTTTCTTCAAATTCATATTTGCGTTGTACGAAGGAGGTGATTTTTGGCGTTAAGGGTTGGAGCCAGGAAAAACGGAGATGGTATTTTCCAGGAGCCCAATAATCGAAGAACAGATTACCATATAAAGATCCGGTCAATGATTATTTTTATGCGAATTCATATTTGCGTTGTACAAAGGGGGTGATTTTTGGTGTTAAGGGTTGGAGCCCAGAAATCTTAAATGGTATTCTCCACAGGCCCAAAAATCATAGAACAGATTATCATATAAAGATCCGGTCAATGTTTATTTTTATGCAAATTCATATTTGCGTTGTACGAAGGGGGTGATTTTTGGTGTTAAGGGTTAGAGCCCAGAAAACGTAAATGGTATTCTCCACGGGCCCAAAAATCATAGAACAGATTATCATATAAAGATCCGGCAAAATATTATCTTTCTGCAAATTCATTTTTGCGTTGTACGAAAGAGGTGTTTCTTGGCGTTAAAAGTTGGAGTGCAAAAATCGTAGATGGTATTTTCGAGGAGCCCAAAAATCATAGAACAGATCACCATATAAAGATCCGGTGAAATATTATTTTTCTGCAAATTCATATTTGCGTTGTACGAAGGGGGTGATTCTCGGACTTAAGGGTTGGAGCCCAAGAATCGGAGATGGAATTTTCTAGGAGCTCGAAAAGAATAAAACAGATTGCCATGAAAAGATCCGGCAAAAGATTATCTTTCTGCAAATTCATTTTTGCGTTGTACGAAAGAGGTGTTTCTTGGCGTTAAAGGTTGGAGTGCAAAAATCGTAGATGGTATTTTCCAGGAGCCCAGAAATCATAGAACAAATCACCATATAAAGATCCGGTAAAATATCATTTTTCTGCAAATTCATATTTGCGTTGTACGAAGGGGGTGATTCTTGGCGTTAAGGGTTGGAGCCCAAAAATCGTAGATGAGGTTTTCCAGGAGCCCAAAAATCATAGAACAGATTACCATATGAAGATCCGGTAAAAGATTATTTTTCTGCAAATTCATATTTGCGTGGTACAAAGGAAGTGATTTTTGGAGTTAAGGGTTGGAGCCCTTAAATCGAGGATGGTATTTTCAAGGAGCCCAACAATCATAGAACAGATTACCATTTAAAGATCCGGTAAAATATTATTTTTCTGCAAATTCATATTTTCGTTGTACGAAGGAGGTGATTTTGGCGTAAAGGGTTGGAGCCCAAAAATCGTAGATGGTATTTTCCAGGAGCCCAAAAATCATAGGACAGATTACCATATAAAGATCCGGTTACAGATTATTTTTCTGCAAATTCATATTTGCGTTGTACGAAGGAGGTGATTTTTGGCGTTGAGGGTTAGAGCCAAAAAATCAAAGATGGTATTTTCCAGGAGCCATAAATCATAGAACAGATTACCATATAAATTTCCTGTAAAAGATTATTTCTTTGCAAATTCGTATGTGCGTTGTACGAAGGGGGTGATTTTTGGCGGTAAGGGTTGGGGCCCAAGAATCGAAGATGGTGTTTTCTGAGAGCCCAAAACTGAAAGAACAGATTAACATATGAAGATCCGGTAAAAGATTATTCTTCTGCAAATTCATATGTGTGTTGTACGGAGGGGCCGATTTTTGGCGTTGACGGTAGGAGCCCAAAAATCGATATTTTCCATGAGCCCAAAAAAGCCCAAAAATATGGCATCATTCAATTTGTAGAAAATTGAAATCCCGGAAAGAGGGTTGTATTTGAATCTTAATGGTTGTTTTTGGGAAATTGGTTTTTGCGGATTGCAGGAGCCCAAGAAAAGCCGAAAATTCTGGTGCAATTGAATTTTGCATGTTCTTGTATTTCTGCAGTGGACGTGCTAGCTTTATGTAAGCCAGCACCTCCACAAAAAAAATCGATTTTTTGAAAAAAGTGAAAGAGCCCAAAAATTTCCATTGGTTCCCAAAAAAAGACCAAAAAAAGCCCAAAATTCCGAGCTATTAAAAATACCGAAATTCGATTGTGGAGGTGCCAGGTTAATGGACCTATAGATACGTCACTTTAAAGATTCTAGAAAGCAGTTATTCTGAAATGCAAATCATCTGACTGCAGTAGACAGGGATGTCCAACGCATGAGCAACGGTATAAATAACTGTCACTTGTCAATCCCCTCTCTTACCACCTTGAATGCGTTCATGCGGTAAGCGCGATGTGGAAAGGGGAAACGAGAAGAGAATTCTCGAAAAAGAGCTCGGAGAAGGAGGAGAAAGGAGAAACGTGCCAGCCTTGCGTTGGACACCCCTGGCAGTAGAGATATTTTGTATGGATCATCAGTTATGACTGAATTCTCATTTGACGAGAGTAGTTTATAAGAATTCAAGATATTTGAGTTGAATAATTAAACATACATATATTCTTAATTAGATTCTACTGGAAAGGTCATAAATAAGTGCTACGGTGATCAACCTCCTGTGTAACGAATATGAAGGACACCTGAATTCTGCCATAGTTTTAGGTAAATCTAAAAAATCAGATTTCAATGTGCTTGGATTCTGTTTATGTAATATACTTTTGTGGGTACAAATTTTTGGTAAATAATTTAATAGACATAAAACGATAGTTATATTTTGGTATCAAAAATGCTGGTGAAGAAACGCAAAAAATGGACGCTCTGAAAAATTGCGAAATTGATGATTTATAAGAATGATTGATTAGCGTAAACGATTCACAATTTATTGTTCGAACATACATTCAAATATTTTGTATAAATCATGGAGTGTGACTTTAATTGTGTATACCATTTGACAAGTCATTCAACTTTTTAATGGTTCCCTTATCAATCATGCAAACCATTATTCGAAATCTGTTCTGATGGCGCGTGGAGGTTCCATCCAGGACATAAATCATTAGAAGAAATAAACTGTACTAATTCTATCATTCAACTCTACACATTGCATATTTGTTGTCATCGGATTTGGAGTGTCTTGAATTATTTTGAATTTTTCAAAATCGCTTGAAACCATCCAATAGGTTCATCTGTCGATACACCATGAAATCTTTCCATTCTAGTTAAATTTCATTTATCTGCTCCTTCTTCTACAGCGAGAGGGAGAGAGAGTAGAGAAGCATATGTGTCGCCATCTATTTTATTTTTACGCGCGGCGCCGCCGCCATGTTATAGAAGGAGAGAGAATGTATCACTGTCTTCGTACAAGATGGCGTCACTTATTTCTAACATCTTCTCGGCGAGTTTTGTTCGTTTCTCTCTATTAGTAGATAAAATAGCATATTCACCTCGGGGAAACCAGGCGATTGCACCTCGTATGAGTTGAGCACCTCGGCTCCGCCTCGGTGCTTAACTTATACTCGGCGCATAATCGCCTGGTTTCCCGCTCGGTGCATAATATACTATTATTCAGTTCAAATTTTGTATAGTTACGTTTCGAATCATGGAATAAAAAGTTGTATATTATGCGCAACGTTTTAGTACTTAGGAGACTTGCATGTTAATCGATTCGTTACCAAATAACAAATAACCCTAATGAAATAAGAAACTTCTCAAGAATAAAAGGAAGATATGATTCCTTCAAGTGGACGCCTTGATGTGAAGAAATTTGTATTTATATCAGGAATAAAAAAATAATAAAAAAACAGTTACCCAGGATAACATTGTCGTGCAAGGTTATTAACCGAACACTCAAACCTGCTATCAAATACAGGGCCGACGTTAAGGCCGGCAAATCCGTGTGGTGCACGAGGCACACTGGGGATATAGCGAGAATTTCGTTCAAAACCACCTACAGGTCGCAAATCTAAACCAAATCAAACGAAATTTAGCCAGAAATCCTTGTAATTCAATTTCGAAGAGACTGACGAAGCCGGATTTTCAAAAATAATCAATCTGAACTTTTAAAAAAAAAATATGGCGTTATTTTTAGATTTTGGGTCATGAACCAGATAAACCATATAGGATTTAGGGAGTTTGAGGCATAGCTGATTCTGAATTCACCATTAGTTTGCAAAATAAGTTTGTTTAAGCAACTTTTTGGAATAAATTATTGCTCATTCAATTTTTTCCGCCAAATGAATTCCAAAATCTTATTCTACTAGAAAAATTAGGTCTGGAGCAATAAATTTCATATTAAAAATACAATTTGTTACAACCATACGGATAAATAATTAATTTGCATAATCTATATTAAATCTGAAAAAAACTCTAAATGTCTGCAAGGAAATTGATAATAACACAAATGGAGCATATGTTATCTAAAGGGTTTTTTTCGTGCGCTAATTTCAAGTTTGCTATTAGTTTTGCAACAAAAATTTGTTTGAACGAATTCTTTTCTCTAGATTAATTTTGTATCCATAACAAATTGTTTTTCTAGATAAGAACAATTTCTGAATCTCATTGTATATGAACAAATGTTTTCCTAGTATTGATTGAGTTTTTTTCTAATTAATCTGTTTGAATAAATAAATTATTCGAAAATTGTATGGATTAAACAGTTAGGCGACTCATTGTGTAAATGTTTCTTGTGCTTCAAATAACATATAAAAACAAAATTTTTTTACCTTAAATTTATTTTTTTTTGGTGATTTATTCATTCATCAATTTTTATTTTGTTTGCAATTATTTTATCAATTCTTATATCTGGAACTTTTGAATTAGGAGCTTCAAACCCAGCATAATTTTTCCCTTATATAGGTTTAGGGTCTATGGGTTTAGGGTTTATGGGTTGAGGGTCTATAAGCTTAAGTTTCATTGGTTGAGGGTTTATGGGTTTGTGGTCTGTGGATTTAGGGTTCATAGGTTTAGGGTTTATTGGTTAAGCTTCTATGAGTTCAGGTTCAATTGGATTAGGATTTATGGGTTTGAGGTCTATTTACTTAGGGTTTATGGGTTTAGGGGTAATGGGATAAGGGTCTTTGAGTCTAGGTTTTATTGGTTTAAGGTGTATGGGTTTGAAGTCTATGGATTAGGTATTTATAAGTTGAGGTTTTTCTCGGCTTAGAATTAATGGGTTTAAGGTCTATAAGTTTAGGGTCTATGAGTTTAGGGTTTATGGGTTAAGGGTCCATGTGTTTAGGTTTCATAGGTTTTGGGCTAAAGGGTTTGAGGTCTATGGATTTAGGGTTTATGGTTTAAGGGTCTATGAGTTTAGGTTCCATTGGTTTGGAGTTTATGGGTTTGAGGTCTTTAGATTTAGGGTTTATGGGTTAAAGGTCAATGGGCTTGGGTTTATTCGGTTTGGGGTTTATAGGTTTAAGGTCTATGGATGTATGGTTTACAGGTTTAGGGGTAATGGGATAAGGGTCTATGGATTTAGGTTTTATTGGTTTTAGGTGTATGGGTTTAAAGTCTATGGATTTAGTATTTATGAGTTGAGGTTTTTCTCGGTTTAGAGTTTATGGGTTTAGGGTCTTTAAGTTAAGGGGCTATGGGTTCAGGGTTTATGCGTTGAGGGTTCATGGGTTGAGGTTTCATAGGTTTGGGGCTAATACGTTTGAGGTCTATGGATTTAGGGTTCATGGATTAAGGGTCTATGAGTTTCGGTTTCATTGGTTTGGAGTTTATGGGTTTGATGTCTATGGATTCAGGATTTATTTATGAAAGTTTTGATCGGTTCAGGGTTCATAGGTTTAGGGTATATGGGTTTATGGGTTGAGGGTCTATGGCTTTAGAGTTTATGGTTCAAGGGTTTATGTGTTATTGGTCCATGAGTTCAGGTTTCATTGTTTTAGGGTTATGTGTTCAAGGTCTATGTACTTATAATTTATGGTTTGAGATTTTTCTGCGTTCAAGGTTGTGGGGTATATAGGTTGAGGGTTTCTGGGTTAATGGTCTATGATTTTGGGTTTAGTTGGTTTGCGGTTTATGGGTTTAAGGTCTATGGATTAAGTATTTTTTGGGTTAAGGGCCTATGGTCGTTCCAACAAATTTTTTTTACAAAACTAATAGCAAACTTGGAATTATTGCACGAAAAAAACCATTTAGTTAACAAATGTTGCATTTGTATTATTATCCATTTTCTCGGAGACGTTTGAAGCCTTATTGAAATTTAATATAGATTATGCGAAATTAGTCATTTAGCATATGATTGTAAGAAATTGTATTTTAAATATAAAATATACTGCTTCGGACCTAATTTTTCCAGTAGAATTAGATTTTAGTATTTATTTTGCAAAAAAATTTCAAAAATCATTCATTTATACAAATAAATTAGTTTTGAAATTTTATATCGCAAAACTAATGACAAATTTAAAATCAGCCATGTCTCAAACTCCTAAATGCTATATATTTCATCTAGTTCAAGGCCTGAAATCTTATGAGCACGCGATATTTTGTTCCAAAAAGTTTAAACAAATTATTTTTGGAAATTCGGCTTCGTCAGTCGCTTCAAAATTCAACTCCAAATATTTCTTGATAAATTTGGTTCGACTTGATTAAGATTTGCGACCTGTAGGTGGTTATGAACATTCTGCCCCCATTGTGCGAGGCCACGCGCAGGAAGGGACATCGCGCGGGAACTTGTGAAAAAAATTTTACCAGAAATCTTATTGGAATGATAATGCTGCGAATTCACTTCTAAGAAACGAAAATATTTTGAAATATGCGATGGAAAAGAGAACACCTTCGTTATTTCATTATTGCAAAATAATCGTTCCTTCAAAAACTTTGATACTCATGAAGTATTGATAGGGAATCAACGATCGTAGATTAAACTATCATAACCTCTATTGACTAACATGTGCGTACGTCAACTACGAGAATCACGGAACACTTTGTAGTAGAGTCTAGAATAGCTGCGCAAATACCCCAAAAAAATTTTGTGATTTTGATTTTTAATTCCTGAAGTTGGCTAGTCTGATCCCTTAAGAGTCAAAATGTATCTCTAGGTAGGTCAAATCATCGACATGTAAACTGGACCGGTCACGTTCACTGTGCATCCATTCTGGTAGAGAAAAGAAATGAGGTAGGATGCCTCCTCGGTTGTCTCCGTTATGCTTTTTCTGATTGGCTCTTGGTTTTGTCTCAGGCCTGTATGAGTAGTTTGCGGGACCCTCAATGGGGACTCAGCTTCGGTTTTGACGGCCGAAGATCGTTTTGAAGTTTCCAAATAAATATTCCGAATAACTAAAAAATTGTTTTAATGCGCTTTGTTTGTCGAGCGCAGAGCATTTCTTTACAGCATCGACATATAATATTTATATGTCGATGATTATTCTTGAAATCAATTTTATGTACTACATTAAATATAATAAATAATAGTCGGTTCAAAATAATACTACAAGATAAAGAACTTGGACAAAATGGAGGTCATAAATATCAAAGTTTACATTGATGAATTCATTGAATCCATTAAATTCAGCTCGTCTTATTTATTTTGCATGAAAATCTATGCTTATATACATCGGTGGTTCCGATTAGGAAATTAATTATTAACATATAAATTAACTCAGAAAATGTATAAATTACACAGGAACCAGAAACCACACCCAGTGTACCCGAAGGCTATTGCTGCGCTGAATCCGGATCCGACCTCAGAAAAATGCATGCACCCTCAGTTTTCGACATATTCTAACAACCCGATTTCCTCAACGCTGGAACCCAGTAACCTGCTATGCAATATCCCCAGACCCCCACAACCCAATTTTCTTTAACGTTCGAGCCCAGCAAGCTGCTATGAAAAACCCCCATACCCCCGCAACCCAATTTTCTTGACCCTTGAGCCCAGTAAGCTGCTATGCGATAACCCCAGACCCCCACAATCCAGTTCCCTTGAAACTTGGGTCCAGTAACCTGCTATGCAATAAACCCAGACCCCCACAACACATTGAGACTTTCGCCAGAAAGAACAGCATTACCAAGGTAGATGGAATGAGAGGATGATGGCAGACTATTACTGGTCTTTGAAGAGGGAGGACAAGTAGTTGATACGTGGTTGACGACATAGTTTGATGCGCTCAAAGAATGAAGACAGAACGATTGAGGAAATTGGGTTATGGTCGTCGAAGGCCATAGACTCGCAGGTTACAGGGCTCGGGGGTTAGGAGAATCGGGTAATCGTGATCGAGGGCTATAAACTAGCACATCACTGGGCTCGAGGGTCAAGGAAATTGGGTTGTGGGGTCTTGGGTAATAGAATCGCAGGCTACAGGGCTAGAGAGTTAGGGAAATTGGTTTGATGGGTCTGAGGTAATGAACTCGCAGGTAACAGGGCTCGCGGTTAATAGAAATTGGGTTGTGGGGGTCTGGGGTTGCTACATCGCAGGCTAATTAGCTCGAGGGTTAAGGAAATTGGTTTCTCGGGGTCTGGGGTTATTGCATAGCAGGTGACTGGGCTCGAGGGTTAAGAAAATCGGGTTGTGCGGGCCTGGGGTTATAGACTTGCATGTTCCAGGCCTCAAGGATTAAGGAAATGAGCTGTGGGGGGCTGGAGTTATTGCATAGCAATTTACTGGACTTGAGGGCTGTGGTTGGCTAGGATAATCGCATAGCAGGTTACTGGACTCGAAGGTTGAAGAAACCGGGTCGTAGAGTGGGCTACGGTTATTGCATAGCAGGTTACTGGGCTCGAGGGTTGAGGAAATTGGGTTGTGCGGGTCCCAGTTTATTGCAAAGCAGGTTACTGTACTCTGGGTTGTGGGGACTGGGATTATTGCATATCAGGTAAATGGGCTCGAGGGTTAAGGAAATGGGGTTGTGGGGGCCTGGGGTTATTGCATATCAGCTACCTGGGCTCGAGGGTTAAGTAAACTACGTTTCGGGGCTCTCAGGATATTGTATAGCAGTTTACTGGACTCGAGAGTTAAGGAAATGGGGTTGTAGCGGGCTCGGGTTATTGCATAGCAGGTAACTGGACTCAAGGGTTGAGGGAATTGGCTCATGGTGGGCTAGGGTTATTGCATAGCAGGTTAATAGGCTCGAGTATCAGGGAAATTTGGTTCTGGGGGTCTGAAGTTATTGCATAGCAGGTTGCTGCACTCGAGGGTTAAGGGAATCGGGTTGTGATGGGCTCGGGTTATTGCATAGCGGGTTAAGAGGCTCGAGGATTGAGAAAATTCGGTTGTAGGTTGGGCTGGAGTTATTACATAGAAAGTAAATGGGCTTGAGGATTCAAGAAATGGAGTTGTGGGGGTCTGGGGTTATTTCATATCAGCTACCTGGGCTCGAGGGTGAAGGAAACTACGTTGTAAGGGTCTCAGAATATTGCACGGCAGTTTACTGGACTTAAGGGTTAGGGAAATGTGGCTGTGGGGGGCTGCGATTGTTGCATAGCAGGTTACTGGACTCGAGGGTTAAGGGAATTGGGCTGTGGTTGGCTAGGGTTATTGCATGGCAGGTTAATAGGCTCGAGGATTAGGGAAATTTTGTTGTGGGGGTCTGGGGTTATTGCATAGCAGGTTACTGGACTCGAGGGTTGAGGAAATTGGGTTGTTGGGGGGGCTGGGGTTATTGCATAGCAGGTGACTGGGTTTGAGCGTTGAGGAAATTAGGTTGTGAGGGTCAAGGGTTATATCAACTCACAACAAGCTGTAATAGACATGGTTTTGCTACTTTTATTATCTGGGAAAATATTTTTGTAGCAAAAATTATATCTGTGAAAAGGGGAATTTTTCATATTTGAATTCGCAACATCTCGGCCGAAAAAAATCGTACTGAAAAGTTGGAGTTTGCATTTTGAAAGTGAAGAGTAGTTTTTAACAACGCCATCGTCAGTTTTGAGAAGAAACATTCTCTCGGGATGTTACGAGTCCTCGAATAATCAAAATAACGTGTTGTTGACCCTTTTAGGTTAGAATATGTCGAAAACTGAGGGTGGTAGCATTTTTCTGAGGTCGGATCTGGATTGAGCGCAGCAAAAACCTTAAGGTACTATATTTTTCCTAAAAAATAATTTCTTTAACTTACATGCAAAAGTTTCGGGAATTATTTGCCGGAAAAATAGATTTTGGGAAGTGTGAATAATGAGACGGGGCCCACGAAAGGCTAGCGCCATCACTGCGCACAAAGGGTAGAGCACTATCTCCTTTTCCTTTTACCACGTTCGAGTTCGCGCATCCAGATGAGCGGTCCAGTTTATATGTCGATGGGTCAAATAGATGCTCGTGTTTATGTTGTGTTGTATTGTGCCGTGCGTCGCAGAGAGTTGACGCTGTTCGGTAAACTGGGAGATCACAATGATCAACTTTGAAGTGACGCCAAAAAGAGCACGATTAACTGATATTCATTCTGAAAAATAATTCTCATTTAAAAAGGTATTTCAATATTACAGTGTAATCGAAGAACTAAGAAATCATTTGATGAATAAGCAATAATCAATTTGTGCGAACACTATTTTTGCAAAAAAAAAAAACGATGAAAAAAGCATAAGTTAAATGTCTTGTAAGATCCTATGCAATCAAGTGCATTTACTGACAGTTAAAGTTGTTATAAACTATGAAAAAAATTTTCACGCGCCTTGTGATTTCTTTGCTGGTTTCACACAAGTAAAAACAATTCGTGATTTTTAAGGAACAAAAGCTGTTTAACAGCAAACTTATGTGAATACTATCTTAATATAATCTTTTATAGTTGAATGCTTTTTGCAAAACAATAGAAAATACTCAAAATTTCATAGATTTTGGTATTTTTGAATGTCTTAGCATTCGAAGTGTAGTTGATAGCGTAATAATCTGGTTCTGAATTTTTTTAGCAACTTACCTATAGCACATACAAATGAGAATCAAAATAAAATTTTTACCTAAAGAAAGCCTCACGGCAGCTGCTATTATTTTTGTTGAACAATGGAATTTGTATTTTTCAGTTTTATTTACTTTTAATGTTTCAATTCAGTAGTTTAAAATACTTTGAATTCAAATCCAGCGACCTTGAGAACCCTTTCATATCTTCTATCAACTGAATTGATTCATGATTGAAAAAATTAAACCAATTTTTTGGAATTTTTTTACTATGACTCCTCCACCATTTCGTTTTTTGGAATTTTGACTTTTGATTCAAATTCAGCGAACCTGGAAACCCTTGTTTGTCTGAGTCGAACGCTGCTTTGAAATCTACAAACAACGCCACAAGTTTAACCCTCTTCCGTCCCAAGTGCCTATTCACTAGAAAGTTTACGACGTAAAAGTTTTCAAGTGTTCCCGTCCCTTTCCTAAAGCCCGTCCGGTTGTGTGGGATAACTCCTTCCTCTTCTAGCTGACTATCTCACCTGTTTCTGAACACTTCCACATAGATCTTATATCCCACCGGTATCAGAGTGATACCTCTATAATTTTATGCCTGTTTACCCTCTTCTTTTTTGATTAGCAGAATCACGGATGCCGTTCTCCATTCTTCAGGCCATCCTTCCCCTCTCCATACTTTGTTCCATATTCTCCACATCTCTTCTCTCACTTCTTTCCTTCCTTCCCCCCTCATACTTTAGAGCTTCATTCTCCATGTCATCCTCTACCGCCGCTTTATTTTTTTTCAGTCGTTCAATTTCCTTGTTTACTCTCTTTCTGCCTATACCATTCCTATTCTCCTCTCTTCTTTCTATGTGTATTTTTTTGGCTATTGAGAGGGTTCTTTGGGTTCTTTGGACCTTCTTTGGAAGGAGTAGTTTTAGGTGTAGTTTTGAAAAAAGGAGCAAGATATTCGTGGAGGATTCGAGAAGGAGACAGAGGTAAATAATGAAGGGGATAGTGACGTCTTACACGAGACGCCGCTCAGGAAACGGGGGACTGTCTCAACAACAGCTGGTCGAGAAAACACTAGACGGGGAAGGCCTGCAAACCTAGTTTTTTTAGCAGAGCCACGTTGCGCTCAAAAAGCCTGGGGACCCGAAAGTCAAGCGGTTTTCTCGACGAATGGCGAAAGCGGATTAACGCGACGAGCAG
Source organism: Neuroterus valhalla (assembly GCA_011762715.2). Classification (NCBI taxonomy): domain Eukaryota; kingdom Metazoa; phylum Arthropoda; class Insecta; order Hymenoptera; family Cynipidae; genus Neuroterus; species Neuroterus valhalla. Next base: position 18,857 of record WSXT02089793.1, read on the forward strand.
CCAGAGTAAAAAAGAAAATCGGCAGAAAAAGAAAGAAACAGGGAAGGTATTTTCGAGGAAGTAGAGAAGGCGGAAGAATTAGGAAAGAGAAAATTGAAAAAGAAAAGCCGAGAAGGAGCAAGAACGTTGTGATCAAGGGGATGGAAATAAGAAGCCGCATAGGAGAGCAAGAGGTGAGGAAAGTGATTAGGGAGGAAAGGCATGTGTGTGGTAACAACAGGGAGTAAGGAAGATAGATTCGGAATGATGAAGAAAAAAAGATTGTTGAAAGGAAGAACGGAGAGAATCAAAGAAGAAATGACGCGACAAGAGAGGGGAAGAAAATGGATGATAGGACAGAGTGCATAGAAAAAAAGAAGAAAAGGTAAGAGGGTAATAATAGTGAGAGATAGGATATGAGTGAACGGAGGGATGAGAAGCTGGGACGAAGAAAGGGAAGTTTTGAATGTCTGTAAATCAAGGCAAGGGAGGGAAATGTGCGGAGAACGGCGAGGTATGATTCAAGGAAACGCAGCGGGGTTCATAGAAGGTAAACAAACAGAGACGAGAAAGGAAGAAAAGGGAAAGGTGAAAGTGGCATTCTGGAATGTTTTGGGTGTAAAAATAAGGACTCAGATTTCTGGGAGGAATTGAAAAAGTGGGACTTCATAATGATGAGTGACACATGGGTGGAGGAGAAAGACTGGAAAGGGATAGGAAGAAAGTTACCAAGAGGATATGTTTGAAAGATGCAAGGAGCAAGAAAGGACCATGAAAAAGGAAGAGGGATGGGCGGCATGGTATCAGGGGTGAAAAAGGAACTTTTGGTGGGACAGGGATCTGAGTATGATAGTGAAACAAAGGACGGAGTAATGATTAGAAGAATCAAAGTAGGTGAAAGAAGGGGAGCGGTTGTATGTGTTGGCAAGAGAAGAGAGGAAGAGGAGGGATGGAAAGTTATAAGGAGGTGGGTTGAATAAAAAGGAGAGGCGACTTAATGTATGGACTGGAGAGCGTGGAGGGGAGGTATAGGGTGGAGAGGAGGAGGCGTTCATGAGGAAATCAAGACACAGAGAAACAGATCGAGAGGGTACGGTACTTCTGAACTTGATAGGAGAAGCTGGCTGGTTCATCTGCAATTGAAATACAAAAGGGGACAAGGAAGGTGGAATAACGTTCACAGGGAAAGGAGAGACCGTAATAGATTACATTCTAGCAGCATAAAAGGTAAGAAAACTAATGATGGGAATGAGAGTGGGGAATGAGATAGGCTCTGAGCACTTTCCGATAATAGCAAATCCAAAAAGAGGAAATCATAGAAATTCTGGAGGTTAGAAAGGAAGAGGAAAGAGTAGAAAGGAAAACATGGGGAGCTTGGGTAGAGAAAAGTTGGAAGAATCAGAGAAACAATAAAGAATGAGAATCCAAAAGGTATAGAAGAGGAGGGGATGGACGAGATAATGGAAAGAATAGAGGGGGTGATTGATAAGGTAAAAGAGGTGGTAAGGCCAAAAGGGAAGGGGATCATAGAAAGCAAAGGTTGGTGGGATGACGAATGTAAAAAAGGTAACGAAAAAAAAGGAGAGTGTAAGAGAATGGAGAAAAGAGGATATTAGCAAAAAAGGAGTACAAGAAGGGAAAATAAGAATAGGAAGGAATATTAAACGAAAAAAAAAGCAGAAGGAAAAGGTGAGATATAGGAAGGAGGTGGAGAAAGCGGTTAAGGAAGGAAAGGTATAAGAGGTAATAAATAGGGAAAGGGGAAGGAGGAAGAGAGCGAATAAGAATATAGAAATTAGTGAATGAACAGAGTACTCCAATGGCCTGATATTTTGAATGCTGAACATGCGGACTGCATTCTGAAAACAAGACCGATTGGAATCCACAATGCCGTTTTTCCTAAAAATGTCCAAGGTCCAAAGTTTTATTGTTTCACTACACCCGCTATTGCTTCCGTTGCAAGATCAAGCATCAACAAAAAGATGGGCAATTTCGCAAAAGCATTTTAAAATTCCTATTAAGGATTGGTCATCTACAAGATAGGAGAGAAGATCAGAAAGTGTGAAACGAGTAAGGTTCCAGTTACAAGAAGTCCGGGCGGCATGAAGAGAATATGCAGTCTTTGAGGACGATAAAGCTAAAAAAGTTTTAGCTCAATCTCTAGCAGCAAAATTTGTAAGATTTAATCCATCGTTTGTATGATTGTTTGGAAGGAGGTTTTAGACGCCGTCAATGTTGTTAGTGAAACTTTACAATCAAAGACTATGGATTTGAAAGTAGCCATTTAGGGGTTAAAGGGGCTTGTCGGTTTTCTTGATGATTATCTAGAAAATGGATTTGAAAAAGCATTATCAAAAGCACAAGAGATCGTCGAAATTTCCGTGGACAATCCAATATTGGAAGGAGGGCTGCGCAAGGATTTTACGTTTTCGAGCGGAATCATCTACAAGTTGTATTTTCAAGCTGAAATTTGAGACTTTGAAGGACTTGTTATTAGATGGAGGCAGCAGTTTGTTCAGAAAGCCAGTGACTAACACATGATTGCTGTGTGTGCGTGATACAGCCAGACACACAGCGCACGTGTGTTAGTCACTGGCTCCAGTTTCCGATCTGATCTGAGCATACTGGAAGCCAGATGTAATTTGTGATTTTCAAGAACTGGCCAATAGATGGAACCACGGAATTGCGAGAAAAATATTTGTTTTGAACAAAATGTCACGTGACAGCTTTGTTTTGATAGATTGAGATAGACAAAACAATATCTGCGACTGTTTTTCAATTTTTCTCTGCTGTAATTTGTGTTTTCTTCTTTCATGATTTTTCAGTGAACAAAAAACATTGTGAAAATTTTGTTTTTAAGGAATTTACAGATGTAATGCGTATGACCTTGAAAAAAATATTGTAATTGAAGCCTGTGCGTTTATTCTACCAGTCTGCACCATAATATAAAAATAAAAGAGCAAAATTACGAAAAATAATATTCACTGAGCAATATCACAAGAAACAGTGATATCCCCATAAAAAAACTATGAAAAGGTTAGAAAAAGTTTGTTGGGTAACACACAGCAAAAAAAAAACATTGGTTCCATGACCATTGACAAATATCGACAAATTACAAGCAACGAAAAGGCGTTGGTGTTGGTTGCATGTACGCACAGGTCGTGAAGCTTTGGTTGAAGCGCAGAGTGAGTGTTTGCGGTTTTGCACAAACGAAAAGTGAAAATATTGTGGAGAAGGTAAGGGAAAAGGAGGCAAATGAATAAGTAAGGCTCAATACCGTTAAATGAAGGTGGGTTTTGGGTAAAACGGGGAAGTGAGGTTAGGTTAAGAAAGTGACAGCTAGAGGGTGAAAGAGAACAGGTGCAGGAGAAAAGGTTCGGAAAGGGGTTTTTTGGAGTGAGAGAGTATAGGAAAGGTTGCTTAAGTCAAAAGAACAGAGATTATATAAATAAATAAATTGGAGGGAAGAAAGAAGTTAAGCAAATTGTCAAGGGAAAACACAGAGTCATCTGTGGTAACTGTTGCGAGTGAATGGCTGAACAGGAATCTATCTTAACGACAGTGGGAAGCGGGAAATTTATTGAAGAGGGGGCTAGTGAAACCGCTTTGGAAGAAGATTTGATACTGTTCACGCCTAAGCAGGAAAAAGGAACTGCCGAGGTGAAAACAAAGAGGGGAAGAGGTAGACCACCTGGAAAAAAGCTAGGTTGGGACAGCTTCCTTGACGCAAGGATAAGGACACACAATGAGGGGGACTTAGAGATAGGACCGGCTTACAACAAGAGAAAGAGAGATCTGAACGAAAGTTTAGATAAATTTTTCAGTGCTAAACCCCTGAAGAAAAATAACATCACGATGTGGAGATCGCCAGTGAACAGAGAAAAGGGACAAAGAGGAGAGAGGGATGTTCAGCCGGAAGAAATTAGTCGAACAGAGAATATAGATGGAGGGCAGAATAATATTAATACGAATAACAAAGTAGATGAAGAAAAGGAAATGGAAGGGTCAGCGTTAGAAATCCTTATGAAAGAAATTAGATCCCTTAAGGCAGAGATAAAAGAGGGACAAAAGGACCCAAAAGAGATCTGAGAATACTAAGGGAAGATTTGAAAGAGAGGGACGAAAAATGGGAAAAAGAGTTTGTAGGGTTTAAGGGAAGAATCGAAAAGTTAGAGGAGGAGATGAGTAAGATAAGAGAAGAGAGAAAGATTAGTAAGCAAAGAATCGAGACTCCAGAAAAAAAGGTAAAAGAAGGGGAGGAAAGAATAAAAGGGAAAGACAAGAATAGGATAGAAGGAAAAGATGAAAAAGATAGTGGGATGGAAGAGGTGTTAAGAACGAAGGTAGAAATGATAGAAATAAAATTCTAAGCTGCAAAGGGGGGAAATTTAGAGGAAATAACAAAGAAAGTGAATGAGGTAGAAAAGGGAATCGAAAAAAGGGAGAAGTGGGGGAGGAGAAACAACCTGACAATAATAAATCACATATCACATGTAATTATTTATGATTTATTTATTTATTTATATATTTATTGATTTATTTATTTATGTTTATGATTTATCACATATCACATTAAAAATCTATCTCTGTTGATGAAATATTCAAGGACTGCTTCCTTGGGAATTGATCAAATCCGCGAAAGTCAATTTTCACATAAAACCAATACCTTCTCGTTCAGAATGAGAATATAAAACGGAGCAAAGAAGAGGGAGGGAGAATAACAAAATATGAAAGGTTATAAATAGAAGAAATGGAAATAAGGAAAAGGAAAGAGTAACGGGATGAAAATAAGAGAAGAGAGTTGGGAGAAGAGAAGAAGGGGAGCAGAAGAGGAGAGGAGAAGGGAAGAAAAGAGAAAAAGAGTAACAGCGTAGAGCGGGGAGCAGGAGGTGCTGAGAAAAAAAAGAAAGATAAGAACTGTAGAAGAGGGAAGAAGAAGATTAAGTGTAGAAAGAGATGAAAAGAAAGACGGAAAATAGATTTGTAACAAGAAGGGAATTCAGTGAGGAAGAGATTCACGGAAGAGGGGAAGGAAACAATCAGAAAGGAATAGAAAAAGAGAAGAGAAAAGTTGGGCATGAAGAGAAGAAAAGGAGAAGAGAAAAAGAGGAGGAAAAGAGAGGAGAAATAGAAAAGAACAAAAGAAAGAGAAAGAGAAAAGTAGGAGAAGATGAAATGAAGAGAAGTGGAGAAAATGATAGAAAAATGAGAATTGTGGAAAGAACGGAAGAAAAGACAAAAGAAGAGACGAAGAAGGAGAGGTGAAGGCGTGAATATGAGAATGTGATAAAAGGAATAAGCATAAAGGAAAGAAAAGAAGACGAGGAAAATATAAGAGATACAGAAAGAAAGAATTCTTCGGGGAGGAGAGAAGAAAATAATGAAGAGGAGAAGAGAGCTGGGAGAAGAGGAAAAAAGGAGAATAAAAGAAGAAGAGAAACAGAGGGCTTAGCAAAGAAGAGGAAAAGAAAAGAAGAGAGTTAAAAGAAAAAGGGAAGAAGAAAAAAGTTAAGGGAAGAAGAGTCACTAGAAAAAAGAAAGAATCAAAAGAAAGAATCAAAAAAGAGAGGGAGGAAAAAAGACAAAAAGGATAAGAAGCGATGAAAGGCATAAGAGAAAAAAGGACGAGCATAGCAGAGAAGGAGGAAAAAGAGAAAGTAAGAGAAAAGAGAAGTTAAAGAGGATAACATGAGAGAGAAGAAATAAAGAGAAGGAGAGGTGGATCAAAAGAGAAGAGCAGAGAGAGTTGAGGAAAAAAGAAAGCAAATGATTACAAAAAAAGGGAAGAAGAGAAGCGGGGGAGAAGACAAAAATTTAGTAAGGGAGGGAAAGACGAATAGAAGAAAGAGAACAAAGAAGAGAAGAAGAGAGTTGAGACATGAAAAGAGAATAGAAAAGGAATAGAAAAGGAAGAGTTGAGTGACGAACTGGAGAAGAAACGTAGAGAAGTAGAGAAAGAAAACGATAAGAAGAGAAAGAAAGATTCAAGAGGAGAAGGAAGTGGAAGGAAGTTATGAGGATAGATAAGTTAGAGGGAGAATATAAGTGGGACGTAAGAGAAGGTTAAAGTAAGGATTGTAAGAAAGCAAGAAGCAAAAGATGGTTTGAAGACGAAGAAGAAAAGAAAAGAAGAAGGCAGTCGGAGGAATGGGAGGTTAAATCCAAGAAGAGAAGAAGAGATGATGAGAATAACGAAAAGAAGAATCATAGGACGAGAAGGGGAGATGAACGAAAAAAGAGAAGGACCAAAGAAGAGGGAGAGAGAACAACAGAAGGAAAGAGTTAAAGAACAGGAGAAAAAAATTGAAAAGAAAAGAGCAACGAGAAAAAAAGAAGAGAGTTTGGAAAGGAGAGGAAGAAGGGCAAAGGAGTATATGAGAAGCAAATAAAAGAGAAGAAGAGCGGAGAAGAGGAGGTGAAGAGAACAGAAGAATGCAAAAAGTGAAAAAGGCAAAAACTGTAAAAGAAAGCATACAGATAAAGGGAAACGGGAAGGAAAAAGAAGAAAGGAAGAAGAGGAGAATAGTGTCGAAAAATGGGAGGAGAAAACAAGAAAATAAGAGAAAGAGAAGAGTAAAAGAGAAGAGAGTTGAATGAAGAAAAAAAGAAGAGGAGAAGAAAAGATCGGACTAATGAGAAAAAGTGGAGGAAAAAGGGAAGAACAAGGAAGAAGAGAAATGAGTGGCGGAGAGCATAGGAGCAGAAAAGAGCAAAAAGGAGGAGAAGTGGAAAGGAGAATGAAAAAGAGAAGATGAGAAGAAAAGAGAAGTAACATAGATGGTGAAAATCGACTTTCGCGGAATTTATGAAATCTCCACGTTTTGAGAACTCCTGAATCCGAATAAGTCGTTTTTGCGTTGGTGTCTTTCTGCCTGTTGTCGTTCTCGTCGTCGTTGGTGTCTGTATACTTCATAACTTTCGAAAGAATATTCGGATCGGATGGCCCTTTGCAACACATTTTGAGGGACCAAAAAGACAGATCGAGTTCGTTTACTAGATATTTTAGATGAGAAACCAAAGGGGAAAGAATTAAAAAAATTTGTTTGGACTTTTTTTCCAATACTCAAAAATTGTAAGTACAATTCCTTTTAGCACGTAAAAAGTGAAACAATTTATCCTTATGATTTTTTACATTCTCATTCTGAATGAGAAGGTATTGGTTTTATGTGAAAATTGACTTTCGCGGATTTAATGGAATCTCC
>WSXT02089804.1:0-11751 GCA_011762715.2 Neuroterus valhalla
GGTTTAGATGAGAATAGAAGATTCAACAGAAGAGGAAAGTTTTCGATACAAATATATGCCAAATAAAAGAATTTGTTCATAGAAATTGTTTATGACAATGACAAATGTAGTTTCATGGAACTCTAAAGTGTGATATTTTTGTTCTTCAGATGGAATTAAATGATTTCACAGAAAAGACAAATTTTCGATGCACAGATATACGAAATGAGTGAATTTGTTTATAAAAGTTGTTTAAAACAGTGACAAATGTTGTTTCATGGAACACTAATGTGTGGTATTCTTGTGGTTTAGATGAGAATAGAAGATTCAACAGAAGAGGAAAGTTTTCGATACAAATATATGCCAAATAAAAGAATTTGTTTATAGAAATTGTTTATGACAATGACAAATGTTGTTTCATGGAACTCTAAAGTGTGATATTTTTGTTCCTTAGATGGAAATAAATGATTTCACAGAAAAGAGAAATTTCCGATGCACAGATATACGAAATAAGTGAATTTGTTTATAAAAGATGTTTAAAACAATGACAAACGTTGTTTCATGGAACTCAAATGTGTAGTATTCTTATAGTTTAGACGAAAATAAAAGATTCGACAGAAGAGGATAGTTTTCGATACACAGTTATGCCAAATAAAAGAATTTGTTTATAACAATTGTTTATGACAATGACAAATGTTGTTCCATGTAACTCTAATGTGTAATATTTTTGTTCTTCAGATGAAAATAAATGATTCCACAGAAGAGAAAATTTTTTGATGCACAGATATATGAAATAAGTGAATTTGTTCATAAAAGTTGTTTAAAACAGTGACAAATGTTGTTTCATGGAACTCTAATGTGTAGTATTCTTATGGTTCAGATGAGAATAAAGGATTCGATAGAAGAGGATAGTTTTCGATACACAGTTATGCCAAATAAAAGAATTTGTTTATAACAATTGTTTATGACAATGACAAATGTTGTTCCATGTAACTCTAATGTGTAATATTTTTGTTCTTCAGATGAAAATAAATGATTCCACAGAAGAGAAAATTTTTTGATGCACAGATATATGAAATAAGTGAATTTGTTCATAAAAGTTGTTTAAAACAGTGACAAATGTTGTTTCATGGAACTCTAATGTGTAGTATTCTTATAGTTCAGATGAAAATAAAAGATTTCACAGAAAAGCGAATTTTTGGAACACATATATGCCAAATAAGAGAATTTGTTTATAAAAATTGTTCAAACTATAATTATTATTATTATTTGGTGCTTGTTCGCAATTAAAAATTGATCCTTCACAGTTTTATAGAGAAACCTATGTAAGTAATACATTCGAAATACGAAAATGCAACAGTTAACAGTTATGTCCATTAATTTGTTTATAGCAATTATTGACGAAATACAGGATATCCATCCGCAAGTTACATTTTTATTCAAAAAAAGTGACTTTACTAATTCTACACGCTCGTGAAGAAATATCGATGAATGGGGCTAACTAAATATCGCAAATATAACCAATTGCAAATTTCAAAGTAAATAACAAATTATCAAATAATAAAATCAAAAAACGTGCACCTCTACGTTAAAGTTCGATTCCTCATGAGTATTTAAAAAAAAAAAGCTCTGATCCTTTGAAAATTGAGGATTCAGCTGATTTTGGTCCCAAAAAAGTGTTTTTGTCCCCACTGTGTGCCATCCGTGTCTCAATTTTAGTCTCCGATATTGATTTCTTATTCTCTCATCAACAGATAATATTTCATTCAACTTCTTTCTATTCCTATCAAGTGAAACTTCAACAGAATCTCAAAAAAGCTACTTGGGACATTTTTCAAGATTTATATTTGTGCACCCATGTGCAGGGCGTTACTCTTGACAAGGAGTCTAGTCCACCAGAGCTTGGAGTGTGAAAAGGGAGGAAAAAGTGGTGCGCGTAAAAGTGAAGAGAAATAGGAGTAGAAGTGCAGTGGTTGTGCAGTGAAACTAGTGAGAATCAAATAAATCAGTTGGATCTTTTTATAAAGACCGATGGTAAATCGCCCTCTGCTGGTAGAGTGGGAGAGACGTGGTGGACGTTGACAGAACGATTTCACCAGAAATATTGTATTTTTCTGAAATTGAAGGAAGTGGGGGGAAGGAAAAAAGAAAGAAATTGAAGACATCTGAGGTGAATGTTGTTTCGCCGGGCATTGGTGATAGTGATAGTGAAATCGAGGAACGCTGGAGGTGCTCGATTTGAATTCATAAATGTGCAAGAGGAGGAGTCTACAATGGTGGTTTGGCTCCCGCAACAAGTTTTGCTGCTACTCATACTCGGTGAGTAAAGCCAGTAGTTCTTCTATATTTAGGAGCCGGCCGGGTTTTGTGGATCGGCCCGCAATGCCCACCGGGTAGTGCCAGAATCCGCTGTCTTCTTCGTTTTTTAGACGGCATCGCAAGTTCGTGCTATTCCGAGAAAATTTCTTCACCACTCGCTGCTTCGGCTGCTTATTCGCATTTTCCCGACCGGCTCCTGAAAACATCATTTATATATCGTATATTTAAATATATTAATATGCACTTTTACTATTAATAGTACATTGGATAAATGTTCGCACTCTTTGAATCCCTTGAACCGAAAAAACCGGTCCATTGGACCAGAAATTTTTTTCTAAGCGGGATCTGAGTTTTTCGGGGTCTGAAAACTAGATTGCGCTAGTGTCGCTAACCAAAGCAAGGTGGTCGAATTTTTAAGATGCACTTCAATTTCAGATTGGCTATTTCGCCCGATAAAGTTGGCGGAATAGCATGCTTCTCTTATTTTACCCGATGATGGTTACAAAATAAGGGAAGTAGCTTATTTCGCCCACCGCAAAGTGGTTCAAGATCCCGAATTCGTGGCCAAAACTCAAGAGGTTAATACGTATGACTTTTCGTTTGCTTATATTGCGTTTTTTGGTACACTGATTTCAAAAATGATATTCGAAAATAAAAATTTTAAATGTCGGACCGAAAATGGCGGACACTTTTCCAAGATTTTCTATTGTTTTCTACGCAAATAAGTAACATGGAGTTTTTTCGGTCCCTGATTTCAAAAATGATATTAAAAATTACAAATTGGAAATGGAGGACATTTGACCAAAATTTTCTATTCTTCCCACGAAAATAAGTACAAAGGGGTTCTTTGGGTCACTGATTTAAAAAATGATATTGAAAATTCAAAATTCAAACTGGCGGACTCGAAATGGTGGGCGATTTTCCAAAATTTTCTATTGCTTTTCACAAAAAGGAGTACAAAAAGGTTTTCTGGGTCGCTTATATTAGAAATGATATCTCAAATACGAAATTCAAAATGTTGGACTAAAAATGGCGTACATTTAAGGCTCAGAAGAACCATTCTCAAAGTCTGTCGCGAGGGTTGATAAATAGTGAAAGAATCAGCTGGTATACCGAAAAACTTCGTCCCTAAAGTCTTGAATTCATTTTCAAGATTCACGTCCTTAAAGAATTCCACATATTCGAAAATTTTGAGACGTCTTCATTTCACGACCCGCGTCTTGAATCCTGTCAATGACTGAGTCAAAAAAGTATTGCCTTACTTCCCAGTTAATGAACTTTTTACGCCAAAAATCCGAAGTTTTTCTTCTGCAGTCGCTTTCCTTTCAGATTGTTTTCGTTACATTTATTACTGTTACATTCATTTATTGCTCATATATTTATAGTTTTTACATTATTCAATAATTCGTTATATTTTTTCATGAGAAAATTGAATACTTCAACTGATAAATACTCTAATTTCACACAATGGTAGAATTCAATTCGGATACCCTATTTATTGTCTCCAGCACGTTTCAAACGTTCCCAAGGGTATAATCGAATGTCACTGAATAAATTACTTTCATTTTGAATGAGCATCTTTTCGGTATAGCATGTGGCGCGTAGAGAATCATGGATTAGTGGGCAAAAGCGCGGATAAACACTCCCAGCCGGTTGTAGAAAAAACGCATTTATTTGTACGGGGGCAGCTTGGGGCAGCTTTTGTTGAAGGAATCAAACAGTTGGCAATTTTCACCGATCAAAACGGAAAATCCCGGCGCGCGCACTCGCAGGCAAAAAAAGAATTCACTACGTATATTCCTGAATTATATGGAAAAAAAATTTGGACGTGCACATTTCACTCCCAGTATCATTACCATCCTTGTTCGGAATGCAAATCCGTAAGCGAGCAACGATTGAACGTACCTTCAGAAATTTCATTGTACTATTATATTATTGCTTTCATGGTAACGATTGGAAGATATGAATACAAGGAAAGAAACAAAAATAGAGAACAACCACAATAATGTTACATTGATTAGCTTCGACCAAGTATCTTATGGACAACGGGATTGAGTTGAACAAAATTATGTTGATGTCCCATGGAAAAAGATGCATAGGAAATTATGAGATCGATTGCTGCAAGCACTATTAAGAATCACTTCTGGGTTTGAACTAAGATAACTCAGCGAAAAAAAAATGATAGGGCATTTTTGAAAAAATAGTTGGAAAGCTTATAAAATTCCACGTCTAGTAATGAAACAGATTGAACAGATTTTTTAGACTGCTGGAAAGAATACAGCACGTGATGAGTTTTTGGAGAAAATTCTAGATTTTCTCGAATTTTGTACCTCGACTTCAACTTTCAGCATGACCTAGGAAAATTGTTGCAAAAATCTGAAAATTATATGACATAGAGCCTGAAATTGGATCTTTAATTCAAGCTAGAGAAACTCAAAAAATCTCTTTTGGCTCCTGAGATACGTTTTAAAATGTTCAATCGTATCTGAGTTGAGTTTTGGTCGACGATCACGGTTTTCGGTCAGTATGCTGCTCGCCTCCTTCTTTGAGGCAGAACCGAATAGGCCACGCACAGACGTGGTGCTTGATTGGGGCTCTCTTATACTTCTTATTCTGCTAATCAGTGATTTTTATTTCAAATAATTGTAAATTTTTAAAATTATTTATTGTTTTCCGAAACTTATTTACAATTATTTTAATTCAGAATCATCCCCACATTGAAGAATAAAAGAATGATTAACAGTTTTTTCTATTTCTCGAAATTTTTATTAACTAGAATATTAATAAAAATGTATATAAATTATTACGGGAGTGAATTTTTTTCAAACGAATTAGGCATCTGAATTCTAATTGAATTATTTATATGGAAAACACTCAAAAAGATAAAAAGTGAATAATAATGAAATTATTATTATATATTAATATTCTAGTTGATGAAAATTTTAAGAATTCCAAAAAAAAAACTGTTCATAATTTTTGTATTCTTTATCATGGGGATGATTCTGAATTAAAATAATTGTAAACAATCAAAACAACAATGAATAATTTCAAAAATTTACAATTGTTTGTAATAAAAATTACGGATGAGTAGAATCAAAAGTATGAGAGAGTCCCAATCAAGCACCAACTCTGTGCGTGGTCTATTCAGTCCTGGCTCAACGAAGGAGGCGAGCAGCATACCGGCCGGGAACCGTGATCGTCCCCTAAAACTCACTCAGATACGATTGAACATTTTTAATTGTTTATCGGGGACAGATGGAGATTTTTCAAGTTTCTTTGGCTTGATTCAAAGATGAAATTTGAGGCTCTATGTTTTATAATTTCCAGGTTTTTTGGAACAATTTCCATAGGTCATGCCGAAAGTTAAAGTCGAGGAACGCAATTTTAGAAAATCTAGAATTCTTTTTAAAATTTGTCACGTGCTGTATTCTCTTCAACTGATAAAAGAATAATCTGACATTACTAGACGTGGAATTTCATAGGCTTTTCAACTGTTCTCTTTTAATGCCTTATCTTTTTTTCCGCTGAGTTATCGTGGTTCAAAGCCAGGGGTGATTCATAATAGTGCTTGCGTCAATCGATCTCATAATTTTCGACGGTAGTGCACTTTCATGGATATTGTTCTATTTTCAAAATTTGAACTAAGAATTCTATCATTTCAACACTTTATAAATTTCAAATTATTCATTTTTTTTTAGAAATTTTCATTTGAAATTCTTCAACTACAAAAGCCTCATTATAATGTTATGGGACTGTAATCACTTTACATCCGAAATTTTCCCATTCTGAAAATTTCAATCTAAAATTATAAATTGAGAATTATTCCACTCCAAATCCTTTCAATTTGAAAATCCTTTCAATTGAGAGCAGCATTCAGAATTTCATTATTTCATAATTATATTTGAGAAAGAGGACAAACTCAAATTTGAGTACTTGAGTACATGGTAAGTATTCGAAAAGGAATATTTCGCAATACAGAAAGGTTCAGAATTGAGAAATTTCAGATTAAAATTAGGACAATAGGATGAATGGAAATGCTAAAGATTTCGAATTCTATTATTTTTGAACCAATCTCAAGATTGAAACAATGTAAAATTTATGAAATTTTCGAAAGTGAACGATTTCTAGTTCAAATTTGAAAATATGTAGTATAATGAATGTTTAAGCTCTTTTTATTCGAAACTGAATTAGTTCGAATTCAAATCTGCCAAAGATACTGATTTTCGATTGACTCTGAAAGAATAAGGGGCTGTTCACAAAATGCGTGATACTCTAGGGAGGAGGAGTGTTAAAGAAAATATCATGTTTTATCACGCGGTGGAGGGGGGAACAAAATCATTAAAAGACTTCTTTCTATTCATTCATCTCTTTCCTCATTCATCGATTTTAAAGAGCGCGGAGTATTGAAAATTCAATTTTTGCATCGGGTATCAAGAACTTGGTTGAGTTAGTTATTATCTCAAAAAAATTTGTTAATGTTTGGTTTAAAATTATTCTTCCATAGTAAGAGATCAATCTATTCGGCTGAACATTTTTTTTGGCTTGCAAATTCATAAATTTATTTGAAAATTGGAACAATTTTTTGCTATGGTCTAGAATTCATCATTTGGGTTGAAAATTGTTGAACGTTCAACTAATGCGTTAAAAATTTATGTATTTTGTTGGGGTGACTCCTTTTTCAGTGTGAAATTAATCTTTCTGGTTGAAAATGCATCTGTTAATTCGATAATCAATCGGTTTTGGTCGAAGTTTCCTCTTTTTTTTGAAAATTGAACTACTTTGTTATCAATTTTGGGTTTTGACCAATGATTTTGTTAGGAATTTTTTTTTCTTAGTAGAAAATTACTTTTTTTTCAAGAATACAACTGCTTCTTTGGAAATTAAAAAGGTTCATTTGATTTGTTCATAGTTAGTGTTTTTCTGCTTGAAAATTTAAGAATTTAGTTGTAAGTTAAACCATTTTGTTCAAGATTAATTGCTCCTAGTAGAAAATCGATCTTCATGGTTGAAAATGTAACTGTTTGTCTGGAAATTGATCAAGTTCAGTTAAAGTTTCAAACTTTTTCTTACATATTGTCTTTTTCGCTTGAAAGTCGAAAAATTCGGTTGGAAATTAAACTATTTTTTTATCCATTCTTTGTTCTGTTCAAGAATTCATTATTTAGGTCAAAAATTGTTCAAAGTTTCACCCTTTGGTTGGAAATTGTTGTATTCAGTTGAGAATTGTTTCTTCCCATCAGTGAATTAATCACTTTTGTTGAAAGAATAACTGTTGGAAACTTGTCTCTTTGGCTCGTGAATTGTTTAGAAGTTGAACCAGTTGTTGTGAATTTTTGGTTGCGGTCTGTCCGGTCAAAATGTCCACGTTTTGAGACCCCCTGAACCCGAAAACCAGGTTTTTACGAATGTGTCTGTCTGTCTGTATGTCTGTGAGCACGATAACCTTCGAAAAAACTAATCGATTTGATTGGCCTTTGGTGCACTCTTTTAATGTCATGAACTGAAGGTCAAGTTCGTTAGCCAGCTATTTTGGATCAAAAATAAAAGAGTGGGAGCATTTTGAAAATTTTTGAGACCATTTTTTCCAAGACTTGATAGTTGTAAGTACAGCTTCCTGTAGTGAGTAATAATTCGAACAATTTATTTCCATGATGTTTTTTGATTTTAACAAAATTTTCAGAGTTATGGCGTTTTAAAAATTCAAAAATATAAACAAAAATGTGAATTTTCAGCTAGAAAACGGAAGATATGGAAAAAAATGTAGAAGAAAAAATTTTTTTGGAAGCCCTATAAGATAGATGATATTCGTTGGCACCTATTTTAAGGGAACAAAAATTCAAGTCGAGTTCGGTAACTAGCTGTTTCGAATCGAAAATAAAAGAGCGGGAGCATTTCGAAAATGTTTTTGGACTTTTTTTCCGAGACTAAAAAATTTCAAGTAAGGTTTCTTGTAGAAGTAAAAAGTGAAATAATTTATCTTCATGATTTTTTTTGATAAAAACAAAATTGTCAGAATTATGGCATTCTCAAAATTCGAAAATGTAAACAAAAATGAGAATTTTTAGCTGAACAACGGAAGGTATGGAAAAAAAAGTATAGAGGAAAAAATGTTTCTTTCTGGAGGCCCCATAAGATGGACTTCAAAAATTTTTGGAATTTTCCCAAAAAATAAAAAATTCCAATTTTCGTCGCAGGAAAAATGATGAAAAATAATCTGTGAACTTGATAACTTTTGAAAGAATGATCATATTCGATTGTGCATCGGCATCCATTTTTAAAGGGACCAAAAATACAAGACGAGTTCGATAACCAGCTGTTTTGGATCGAAAATAGAAGACCGGGAGCATTTTGAAATTTTTTTTGTCTTTTTTTTTCCAGATTATAAAATTTCAAGTACGGTTCCTCGTAGTAGGTAAAAAGTGGAACAATTAATCCTCATGATTTTTTTGATAAAAACAAAATTTTCAGAATTGTGGCATTTTCAAAATTCAAAAATATAAACGAAAATGAGAATTTTTAGCCAAAGAAGGCAGAATATGAAGAAAACGTTTAAAGGAAAAAAAAATTTTTTGAAGAGCCCTTAGGATGATCTTTACAACTTTTCTTCAAGAAATCAAAAATTCAAATTTTAGTCGCACAAAAAAAAAATGAAAAATAGAAAGATTCCTTTATTGTTCAAACTGTGTGAGGTACGGAAAAATATAAATGAACTAAAATTTTGCACCAAGAAAAGATCTACAAATTTGGTTGCATTAACTTTTTGATAGGACAAGTAGTTTTCGCTTCATTTATAAAAAAGCATAAAAAATGAACTATTGGAAAATTGACACAAGATTAGAAAAAATCAAATAGACGCAAGTTCTTTACCAGGAAAATATCTTTAAATGTGTAATCAACTTCTGTAACAGGATACGCATTTTTCATTTCAATCATGAAAGGTAGCTATAAAAATGAAATAATCGAATTTTTGAAAAAATGACTAATGTTCACACAGAAGATTGATAGAGGAGAGTTGTTCACCCGAGAAATATCTGTAAATTTGTTTTAATTTCTCCTATTGGACGCGTAGTGTTTGTTTCAATCGTAGAAAATAGAATTAAAAATAAAAAAATTGAAATTCTAGGAAAACTACACAACATGTGAAAAAAATTAGTCAACAAAACTTCTCTTTCGTTTTAGGCAAACTTTGATCGAGTTCGCAGCACGAGACGCGCGATAAGAATGTATTCGTTAGAGCCGGAAAAGCTTTAACAAAAGACAATTCACACTCATCAAATTAAAGTAGTCGACATTTTGCTTTTAAGTTTCAAAAGCTTTACATATAACTGTAGGGATAGGGTGGTCCAAAAATGCATAACGAAAAATTTTTTTCGAATTATTATGCAAAACACCCGGAAATTTGTTCGAATCCAAAAAAAAAACGCATTTTTTTTTCTAACAAAATTAATATTTAGAGGTGGCGCAAGCCCCATGAAGTTTATCACATATTTTCCATAACGAAAAAAGGCGTTTTTGTAAAATTTATTCAGAAATCTCAATATTAGATGAATCGAGTTCGAAATTCACCATTTCTCTTCACAATTGGTCACAGAATGCGAATAAAATATTACTTTTCAAATATCGCTCCCATAAGTCTGTTTTATACGGTTCCAAACAAAACCCATAAGTGAAAAAATAGGATTTTCGAGTTTTTGGCGCTAATTATGACTTTTTTTGCGATTTTTTTAACGCAGATTGTTTCATATACATGAAGAACTACTTTATACTGATAATTAGATGTTCAGTCAAATTGTTTAAACAATTTATTTTTGTTTTTGGCAACTTTCTCTTAGAAAAGGGTTAGAAAGGCAAGGTTTTTTCTGAATTTTTCAACTTATTTTCAACGTTCCAGTTAGAGCGAGGTAATAATCAATTAATGTTAACAAAAATGATTGTTTACACAATTTTTTATCATTTATAACGATATTCTGTTAGAATAATGCTACAAAGTTGCAGTTTTTTCTGAAATTTACAACTTTTCGTCAACTTTTCACTTGAAGTGGGTAATTATTTGATTTAATTTAGCAAAAATAATTGTTTAAACAAATTGTGAATGTTTATAGCTATCTTCTTCTAGATTTTTTCTGCATAGTTGCGGTTGCCTAATAATAGAAACTTGCAGTTTTTCAGAAGTTTAAAGCTTTTTGCCCACTTTTCACTTGAAGAGAGTTAATATTTAATTAAATTCAACAAGAATAATTGTTTAAACAAGTTATTATTGTTGTTATGCCTATCTCCTCTTAGACCGATGCTAAAAAGTTGTGGTTTTTTTCTAAACTATTAGGTTTTCTATCAACTTCTCACTTAGTGAGGTAATAATTAATGCGAGTTAACAAACATGCTTATTTGAAGAATTTTTTATTGTTCATGACCGTTTTCTTTTAGATAAGTGCTAGAAAGTTGTGGTTTTTTCTGAAATGTTTAACTTTGCTCTACCTTTTCAGCTGTGAAAAAATAAGAAATAAGCATCAGAGAGAATTATATTTTACGTAGTATTGTATCTTCTTAAGTAAATTATTTTTGTTCTTTTTAATGTTAAGAAAAATAATTCAAATAAAAGAGCTCTTATACAAAAGAGACAAAAAAAATGGAATAATTAAAAGTAGGTGGGATGACTAGGTCTGTAAATGACTTGTAAAAGTTGTGTTTTTAGTTACAACGAGAAATGTATTGCGATGCGTAAAAAAATAATTTGGAATTTCACCTCCAGGGAAGGAGGGGGTGGGGGATCTAATTGAAATGTTTGCGATTCCAAATTATCTTTTCACGCTTCGCAAAGAGCAAAGTTGAACATTTCAGGAAAGACTACAACTTTTTAGCACTTATTTAAGAGAAAATGATCATGAAAAATAACAAATTATTTAAATAAGCATGTTTGTTAACTCGCATTAATTATTACCTCACTAAGTGAGAACTTAAAAAAAAGCCTAATAGTTTAGAAAAAAACCAGATTTTTTTAGCACTAGTCTAAGAGAAGATAGGTACAACAATAATAATTTATTTAAACAATTAATTTTGTTAGATAAGATTAAATATAAACTCACTTCGAGTGAAAAAGCGGGCAAAATGTTTTAAATTTCAGAAAAAACTGCAAGTTTCTATCATGAAGCAAAGAAAATATTTAAAGCAATAATAATAAAGTGTTTAAATAATTTCTTTCTTACTATGAAATAATTATTATTTTACTCTAATTAAAAAGTGACAAAAAGTTTTAAATTTCAGGGAAAAACCGCAACTATGTAGTAATAATCTAGAAGAAGATAGCTATAAACATTCACAATTTGTTTAAGCAATTCTTTTTCCTTAATAAGTGAAATAATTACCCACTTTAAGGGAGAAGTGGACAAAAAATTGTAAATTTCAGAAAAAACCGCAACTTTGTAGCATTATTCTAAGAGAATATTGTTATGAATA
>WSXT02089815.1:0-11751 GCA_011762715.2 Neuroterus valhalla
CATCTTGACTTCATCAGGCACTTGACTTAGTCCGTGGCTGGTGATAAAACACCGGGCAAAAAGACCCGAGCTTAACTCTCGACAAGATAATAATACTAATATTAATAATAATAAAAATAATATCATATATATATATACATACATAAATATATATCTATAAATCTTTAATTATATATCAACGGCCATGCAACGCTTAAAAAACCAGTTTCCGTCCGACCACTGAAGTTGAGCAGCATGTGGCTCGATTAGTACTCGGATGGGTGACCGCCCGGGAATTTCGCGTGCTTCATGCATGTTGACGGGAGACGATTCGAATTTTTTCTCTACACAGTCGGACAAAATGTTGACCAAATGTTCAAAATACGATTTAGACAAAAATTTTTATTGATTCAAATTTTTCTTCTTGCAAATTGAAGCTAACTAAAGTCTTAAAAGTACCTATTTGGAGACAATTTGGAAAAATAGAATTATCGTTTACTTTATCCATATACAAAGTAAGCGGAATTCGTCAAGCTTGAGATGTTGTTACTATAATAACAGGAAATTATTTCAAAATGATTAACATTATAGTTCAATCAATAAATAAACATTCATGGAATGCATAACTTAACAGTTTATCATTAATTAATAAACTTTTAATATCACTAGTAACATAAGAACAAATTGTAATAACCTTTTCTCATAAAAGTGCGCAGTTCAAGCAATTTTCGAGTGTTTAAAGTTCCTTTTTTGTAAAAGTACTTTTTTGACTTGGGGGTGATGTTGTGCAACTGGGCAGTTGTTTATGAAATGTCTTTATAAGAATCACAGAATTCCTATAAAATTACAATAAAGTTTACTGAAACATCACTGCTACGTCGAATAATGCACAAAAAGTATTTCAAACAAGCAAAAAATGCTCATACTGCGCATTTATTTATAACAATTATATTTGTCATGAAATAATAAACTCGTTCGAAAAAGTATTAGTAGTAAGACGAACAAAGTACGTTGAAGAAGAGTAACTTAAACTCTCAAAAACTGCTGAAACTGTTAATTTGTTTTTAACAATCACCAAATTGTCATGACAATATTTCTCACAAAAGTAAAACATGGAAGATCCGTCGATAAATATCCATAACCACTCAGAAGTCACCTACCATTTGTTTAAAGCAATACAACTGTCAATCACAATATATTATTTATAATAAACTATTAGGCTAAGTTTCTATGAACGTTAACTGATTGATTGAACGATAATATCATTTCATATAATTGCTACTATTATTGTAAAAATATATCGAATATTTCAATTTTCGCCAACTGCGTGCATAAATAAAGTAAACAATAATTCTATTCTCCAATGTCGGCCTTAAAGGACCTTTTAGAAATCCATTGAACTTCAATTTGCGGAAAAAGATTTAAGCGAATGAAAATTGTATCCTTAATCGTATTTTGATAATTTTCCCGTCATTTTTTCCTATTGTATGCCATTCTTTGACCGAATACTGACGTTACTGCATTTTGATTTTTACTTCACTGTGGCGCGAAATTTGAATCCCGATATTTCCTTTTTCCAATTCTTGAAACCGAAATTATTCTGCATATATTCATTTCGAAAAAATTTTCTGGTTCTTGAAAAAATTTACAGGAAGACATTATCAATATGAGTATACTAATTCTGTATGAGGAACCAGGTACGGAAATATTCAATAATTGGAATTCCGATAATTCATCAATTTGGAATATGCTCGTGCCATTCAAACGAATAAAACTAACTTCTTTTTTTTTAATTTCCACTAGTTATTTAGCAGATTATCACCCGATTTGTTATATTATTCTACATAAAAACGCAGATAGAGAATATTCTATTGATAGAAATCAGAAAATGCATTATTTGTGAAAATAGCTATGGAATTTCAATCAAACAAATTAACTACATAATTTGAATTTGCCACAAGAAGAAGTTATCTAAACCTGATTCAAACGGGAAGTAACGTCACGTCAAAACATTTAACGTCACTGTGGCGCGAAATTTGATTTGGAAAATTTACTTATTTGATTCTTGAAACTGAAATAACCCTGCTCATATTTATTCCGAAAAAGTCTTTCGATTCTTGAAAAATATTACGGAAACATTATAGGTATAGATTTTCCTCCAATTCAAATTATTTTTCCCTACAAATGATATTCGAGGGGAGGGAAAAATGTACAGTTTCAATAGTTGAATGATTTTAAAAATAATTATTACTTCATTAAAATTATTATTAACATTATTACTATTATTTTTATATATTCTATATGGAAAACAGGTTAATATTTTATTATTCTTAAAAGTTAAAATTTTTTGTTCGCTCAGAAAAGTTTCATGACATTCAAACAAAACAAATTAACTATTTGATTTTGAATTTCTGCTAGAAGAGAGTATTCAACTAGATATTGACGTCACTACACTACATCTTTACGTCACTGTGGCGTCAAATATGAATTGCTATGATTAGTTGTTTTGATTCTCGGAACTATCCATTTTTCATGTGAAAAACCTTTTGATTTTCGAGGAATATTATCGATAAATGATTTTTTTGAATATTAAATTCTTAATCCCTGCAAATAGAATCGAAGAGTGAAAAAGTTTACAGTTCAATAGTAGGACGATTTTTACAGCAATTATTTTATATATAGTATAATAATATTTTATAAACAAACGCAAATTAGAATATTCTATCATTGGGAGTTGAAAAAGGTATTGCTACAAAAAATGCTCGTGGTATTGAAACCACGCAAATTAACTTTATAATTTGAATTCGCTGCTGGGGAAGTTTGTTTAACCGAATAGTGACGTCCGGATAGCACAATTTCCAAGTCTTCGCGGCGCGAAATTTGGAATGCTAAATTTACTTTCCCCATCCATAAAACTGAAATAACTTCCGCTTTATTTTCTGTCGGAAAATATTTTGATTTTTGGAAAAAAGTTGACAGTTCCAATAATCAATCTATTCCCAAAACAATTATCACATTATTATTATATTATTTCAAATGGCAACGCAAGTCAAAATAGTCGATTATCGACAATCGGAAGATCTATTTATTGAAAAAATGATTTGACATTTAAACAAAATAGAATGTACCACATAATTTGGATTTTCCGTAAGAAGAGGTAATTCAACAAAGAAGTGACGGCTTGGCACTAAAATTTCGACGACAATGTGGCGCAAAATTTGAATTTCTATGTTTTCTCTTTTCGATTTGTAAACCTGAATCTACTCTATTTATATTTTTCATGGAAAATCTTCTAATTTTCGAAAGGAATCATGAACAGATACTAGAAAAAATAGACTCGCTATTTTCTACGGAGTATGTTGAAAAAGAAAAAGAAGTTTTCAGTTTCAATAATAAATCTATTTTCAAAAAAATTGTTACAGTATTTTCATGTTATCTCATATGAAAACGCACTTTAATATACTCCAATATCGAAAATTAGCAGATATAATATTTAAAAAGTGCTTTGACATCCGAACAAAACCAAATCAACTACAAAATTTGAATTTTCCGTAAAAGGAGGTAATTGAACAAACGAGTGACGTCACGGCACTGCGATTCCGACGTCACCGTGAAGCAAAATTTGAATTGCTATGTTTTCTTTTTTTGACTTGTAATTCTGAAACTACTCGATTATTATTTTATCCCGGAAAATCTATGGATTTTCGAAAAACATTAAAAACAGATAATTGAAAAAATATTCAATTGCTATTGTCTACACAGTATGTTGAAGAGTAGAAAAAAAGTTTTCAGTTTCAATAATTAATCTATTTCCAAAACAATTATTATATTATTTTCTTATTATCTCATATGGAAACGTGAGTTAGAATATTACGTTATCGAGAATCGGAATATCCATCATTTTGAAGAGTGCCTTAACATCCAAACGAAAAAAAAAATTAGCTACAAAATTTGAATTTTCCGTAGGAGGAGGTATTTCTACAAAAGAGTGACGGCAAGAAACTTTAATTTTGACGTCACTGTGGTGCAAAATTTGAATTACTATGTTCCCTTTTTTCTGATTTGTAACTCTGAAACTACTCTATTATTATTTTACCATGGAGAATCTACGAATTTTCGAAAAACATTAAAAATAGGTAATTAAGAAAATATTCAATTGCTATTGTATACGCAGTATGTTGAAGAGAAGAAAAAAAGTTTTCAGTTTCAATAATTAATCTATTTCCAGAACAATTATTATATTATTTTCATACTATCTCATATGGGAACGTGAGTTAAAATATTACGTTATCGAAAATTGGAATATCTATCATTTTGATAAGTGCCTTAACATCAAAACAAAACAAAATTAGCTACGAAATTTGAATTTTCCGTAAGAGGAGTTAATTCCACAAAAGAATGACGTCACAGCACTTTGGATTTGACGTCGCTGTCGCGTGAAATCCGAAATAACTATGTTTTCTTTTTTTAATTTGTAACTCTAAGACTACTCTTTTATTATTTTATCACGGAAAATCTTCGAATTTTCGAAAAACATTAAAAACAGGTAATTAGGAAAATATTCAATTGCTATTGTATACGCAGTATGTTGAAGAGAAGAAAAAAAGTTTTCAGTTTCAATACCTAATCTATTTTCAGAACAATTATTACATTATTTTCATATTTTCTCGTATGGGAACGCAAGGTAAAATATTCCGTTATCGAAAATTGGAATATCTATCATTTTGAAAAGTGCCTCAACATCCAAACCAAACAAAATTAGCTACAACATTTTAATTTTCCGAGAGAGGAGTTAATTCTACAAAAGAATGACGTCACGGAACTTTAAATTTGACGTCACTGTGGAGCAAAATTCGAATTACTATGTTTTCTTTTTTTAATTTGTATCTATGAAACTACTCTTATTATTTTATCATGGAAAATCTACGAATTTCCGAAAAACATTATAAACAGATGATTAAAAAAATATTCAATTGGTATCTTCTACAAAGTATGTTGAAGAGGAGAAAAAAAGTTTTCAGTTTCAATAATCAATCTATTTTCAATACAATTCTTACATTATTTTCTTATTATTTCATACAAAAACGCAAGTTTAAATATTCTATTATCGAAAATTGGAATATCTATCATTTTGAAAAGTGCCTTAACATCTAAAGAACACAAAATTAGCTACAAAATTGGAATTTTCCGTAAGAGGAGGTAATTCTTCAAAAGTGTGACGTCACGGCACTATAATTATTGATGTCACTTTGGCGCAAAATTTGAATTACTCTGTTTTTTTTTTAAATTTGTAACCCTGAAACTACTCTATTATTATTTTATCACGGAAAATCTACGGATTTTCGAAGAACATTAAAAACAGATAATTAAAAAAATATTCAATTGCTATTGTCTACGCAGTATGTTGAAGAGAAGGAAAAAAGTTTTCAGTTTCAATAATTAATTCATTTCCAAAACAATTATTATATTATTTCCATATTATCTCATATGGGAACGCAAGTTAAAATATTCCGTTATCGAAAATTGGAATATCTATCATTTTGAGAAGTGCCTTAACATCCAAAGAAAAAAAATTACCTACCAAATTTGAATATTCCGTAAGAGGAGGTAATTCTTCAAAAGAGTGACGTCACGAAACTTTAATTTTGACGTCACTGTGGCGCAAAATCTGAATTACTATGTTTCCTTTTTTTATTTGTAACTCTGAAACTACTCTATCATTATTTTACCACGGAGAATCTACGAATTTTCGAAAAACATCATGGACAGATATTTAAAAAAATATTAAATTGCTGTTTTTTACAAAGAATGTTGAAGAGAAGAAAAAAGGTTCAGTTTCAATATTTTATCTATTTACAAAACAATTATTATATTATTCTCATATTACTTCATATGGGAACGTGATTTAAAATATTACGTTATCGAAAATCGGAATATCTATCATTTTGAAGAGTGCCTTAACATCCAAACAAACAAAAATTATCTACAAAATTTGGATTTTCCGTAAGAGGAGGTAATTCCACAAAAGAGTGACGTCACGACACTTCAATTTTGACGTCACTGTGGCGCAAAATTTGAATTACTCTGTTTTTTTTTTAAATTTGTAACCCTGAAACTACTCTATTATTATTTTATCACGGAAAATCTACGGATTTTCGAAGAACATTAAAAACAGATAATTAAAAAAATATTCAATTGCTATTGTCTACGCAGTATGTTGAAGAGAAGGAAAAAAGTTTTCAGTTTCAATAATTAATTCATTTCCAAAACAATTATTATATTATTTCCATATTATCTCATATGGGAACGCAAGTTAAAATATTCCGTTATCGAAAATTGGAATATCTATCATTTTGTAAAGAGCCATAACATCCAAACAAAACAAAATGAGCTACAAAATTTGAATTCTCCGTAAAAGGAGTTAATTCTACAAAAGAATGACATCACGGCACTTTAAATTTGAGGTCACTGTGGCGCGAAATTCGAATTACTATGTTTTCTTTTCTTAATTTGTAACTCTGAAACTGCTCAATCATTATTTTATCGCGAAAAATCTACGAATTTTCGAAGAACATTATAAACAGATAATCAAAAAAATATTCAATTCCTATTTCCTACGGAGTATGTTGAAGAGGAGAAAAAAAGTTTTTGGTTTCAATAATAAATCTATTTCCAATACAATTCTTACATTGTTTTCATATTATTTCATATGAAAACGCAAGTTAAAATATTCCATTATCGGAAACTGGAACACCTATCATTTTGAAAAGTGCCTTAACATCCAAAGAAAACAAAATAAGCTACAAAATTTGAATTTTCCGTAAGGGGAGTTAATTCTATAAAAGAATGACGTCACTGCACTTTGAATTTGACGTCACTGTGGCGCAAAATTCGAATAACTATGTTTTCTTTTTTCAATTTGTAACTCTGAAACTACTCTATTATTATTTCATCACGGAAAATCTTCGAATTTTTGAAAAACATTATGAACAGATAATCAAAAAAACATTCAATTCCTATTTTCTACGGAGTATGTTGGAGAGGAAAAAAGAGGTTTGGGTTTCAATAATATATCTATTTTCAATACAATTCTTACATTATTTTCATATTATTTCCCATGAAAACGCAAGATAAAATATTCCATTATCGTAAATTGGAATATCTATCATTTCGAAAAGTGCCTTAACATTCAAAGAAAGCAAAATTAGCTACAAAATTTGAATTTTCCGTAAGAGGAGGTATTCCTTCGAAAGAATGACGTCACGGCACTATAATTTTGACGTCACTATGGCGCGAAATTTGAATTTCTATGTATCCTTTTTTTGATTTGTAAACCTGGAGCTACTCTATTTATATTTTATTATGGAAAATCTTCTAATTTTCGAAAAAAATATAAACAGATAATAAAGAAAATATTCAATTCCTATTTTCCACGAAGTGTGTTGAAGAGGTGGGAAAACGTTTACAGTTTCAGCTGAGTGAACTCGAGATAGAACAAACGGCGAATTCCTTGCTGGAATTGATTTATGCCGGCGATATACAGTGCAGCGAGTGGATCATCAACGGTCTTTAGAGGATCAGTTATACGAAGGCCGGTATAGGAACTTGCTCGCATTGTATGTACTCTCCGATTTTTTTTATTCTGGTGCACAGGAACTGGATTTTCAAGGGCCATCAAAATTCAAAGAATTTTTGAAAATAATAACAAGTAGGTAAAATAATATTCTATATTGATTAAATGAATGAAGATATTAACTGTACAATTTAAAGATCAATGAATAAGGAATACGAGAAATTATTATTTATGATCGTCCGTTTGAGCCAATGCCTCTGGTATAATAAAAAATTCTAATTTCTAGAATTTCTGAACCTGTGAGAAGAAAAAAATTTTATTTTATCTGCTTGGTGCACAGGGGAATTTGGTTTTCACTCAATCTGAGCAAAACATTTTCTCTTCCGTAAAAGAGGTCAGTTTTACTTCTCCTTCTTGTAAGTTATTTCTGTCTTTCAATTTTTTTAAGGTTAGATCGATTCAAACATTTACTCAATTTTCGGAAATCTGAATCATTTATTTTCTTAAATGTTAAGGACTATTTTCAATATAGTTCTGCTAAACGCCAACGCGTAGAAATTTGGTTTTTATTTCTGAAGAATTATTTTTGAAATAATAATAAAATTCAAATGTTTCAGATTTTTTATTTCTGAATTGGAGACTATAATTCTTTAATAATATTCGTTTTCATAAAACTCGAAAAATAAATTTAAAAAATATTTACATTTAGTGTTTGTCTATGTATAATTAAAACAATTTTCCCTCTGGGATTTCCAATAAACATATGAATCTGTTACTTCCGAAATATTTTCATATTTTACATTTAAATTTTTCAAGGACAGTTTTTCGATTTAAGTGCCAAGTTTTGCAAATATTTTTCTCGAAAAATGATGGATTTTATATTAGGGTGGCCCATAAATACAAGACTGTCAAAAATTTAAAAATGTCTTATGCTAAAAATTACTACTTTTTGAAACAAATCTAAAACTCCTAATGATAAAGTGGAATAAAAAAATTGGTATTCCAGGAAATGTCTCTAGTCTGCAATAAAGGTGAAAAATGTATTTTTCTCTGATCCCGAAAAAAATTCCTATATATAAATATAACACGAGAGCCGGAAAAATCCCGTCAAAGTTGAGATTTTGAGGTAAGAGGGGTGTATACGAACTTTTTGTAGATTTCATGCTGAACTTCTTTCAATATTTAGCATATTTTCTGCAAATCGGATTTTTATTTTCTGAAGAATAGTTGCCATTTTGTTGATTTCAACAAAAAAATTTTCATTTTTTTTTTTTTTTTTTTTGATTCTGAAGATTAAGAGAGCCCTCTGTAATAATAGAAAAGAAAAAGTCAATTATTTGTTTTTTTTTTTCGAAAAAATGTTTGAAGCATGAAAAAATGGCAAAAGACTTGTTGCAGGTAGATTCATAGAGAAAAACGTTTACTTCGAAATTTTTCCTGCATCTGGAATTTTCCACGAAATATTTAGAAAATTTCGTTTTCAGCGTGATAACGATTTCGTTTAGTTTGCTTGTGCATTTTTGAAAATGAAAAAAACCTTTCACAATGACAAAAGAGAAAAAATCAATCTTGTGTATATTTACTGTAAGAAAAAAGGTGATATGTATATTAAAAACGAGAAAATAACGTTTTTAACTAACTTAAAAGAGATGAATATTTGCATGGGAATTTTTTCGCAATAAGAATTTCTCTCAACGAAAATCTTAAAATTTTCACAATTTTTTTGATTTCCCTTTTGTTTTAAATATCTTTTTCTAGTTGAAAAGTTCAATGAACTTTGAGGAATAATTAAAACTCAATTTCTGGTATATTTGATCAATAAGCGTACTCAAGAAACGCTTTGGAATATCCTGAAATTAAAAAAAAAATGTTTTTGTAGGTTGAATTTTTGTTGATACACAAATTGATGATGATGGAGAAATATTTCGACTTGAAAATTTTGTCTACATTTAGATTTTTTTTTCTCAAGTCAAATTTCGCATTCCAGGTAAAACGCCCATCAATTTTTGAAATATCTAAAAAACAAAAAATAAAATTTTCTCCAGGTTTTTATGAAGAAGAAAAATTTTTGCATTCAATCTTTTTTATGTTTTTAGAATTTTTTCGGAAAGAATCTTGAATTTTAGGTTTCAAGAAAAGTGGCCAACATTTTGTTAATTCTCCTTGAAATCTTCACTTGGAACTTTTTTCTGTGTCTAGATTTTTTTTTCGAAGAAACCCCGAACTTTCCATTTTTGAGAAAATATACCTGGAAGAAAAAAGAGTTGATTTCGAACTTTTCTCCGTACCTATAATTTTTTTTATCCTTTAACTTTTGTTTTCAGAAAAATAGCCACCATTTGTTTATTTTTCATTCATTCAAAATTTCCTTCTGGATCTGAAAAATTTAGGGCATCCTATCACGAGAATTGGAAATAAAAAGTCAATTTTTTCTACTTTTACTCAGAAAACGTAGTCAAAAACGGGTATTTGAAAGAAAAAAATTTCCATCGTCGAGCATTGATATTAAAGACATGTGATAAAAGTAGAAGAATTTTTTCGAAATAGGAGTATCCCCTCATATTATTAAAAAGAAGGATTCGGATTTTTATATTTCTACTTGAAAAACGAGCCAGAAAAGGTTTTTTGCAGAAAGAACTGTGAGGAAACTTCATTTTTTTCGAAATAGAAGTTGATAGAATTAAAAAAATTTTTTTTTTGCCGATTTCAACAAATGTTACTGAAACAAATGACATATATTTTTTATTCTACTTTTTTGTAAGCACTGGATACCGAAAACTGTACTCAAAAGAGTTACCATAATTTTCTTAAACATGCGGAAAATTTTTTTTCATCATACCTCAATCGAAAAGTTGCTTTTCGACCCGCTACAGCGAGTCTCAAATAAACTTCTCGATTATCGGTATGATGAAAAATAGTCTGCGCAACTCGGGGCGAAGCAACGATTTCACTCGTGTGTATCTATCTGCCCTCGTTTCGCTCGGGCAGCTAACTCACACTCGTGGAATCGTTGCTTTTTGCCCCTTGTTGCGCAATATACTGTTTATTCTGAAAATTGAACATTTTTTACCTCTACATGACCCTGTGAGGCCGGTTTTGATTCTCAAAAATTAAGTATTTTTGTTTCCTTATTCAAATATGCATAAATGAGAATACAAAATAACAATCACTCTGGCTCGAATAGTTTTAATAAATAAAAATTTGTCTAAATCGGGAAATTTTCCATAATATAATTTTCAACTTTAATATATTAAATGTATATTATCTTAATTCATATCCTTCAATCTTAAACTGCTTGTTTGAATAATAAAAAATATAGGACAAATTTATATTTTTCATGATCATTTCAATATTCGTTTATTATTTAGCATTATTATTTATTCACAGCTACCCTGAAAATTGTATAACATTTCCCCAAATGTAGGTATAATATTATAATTCATTATAGAAGAGTAAACTTCTTCAGTTCCAATGTATATTTATAACAGAATTTTATTGAAACTTTTCTCTTTTTTTAAAAAATTTTGATTCTTTTATTTGCAATCATATTTTCGGCGATCAGATGAGAATCTTCTTGTCATATCGAAAGATGATTAATAACAATTTCGTAGAAATATTTTGGGTGAATGACTTTTGCTTATCAATTTTTTCTCGTACCTTGTGTTATTTTGCCGGAAGATTAGTGTTTCCATTTTCAATATTGTTTTTACGATCAAAACCAAAACGCACTAGGGAATTTCTTTTTCACTAAATCTTATCGAAAAAAATTTTTCCTCTGAATAAGGTCGGGTTTGCTTCTTTCATATCGTAGGATATTTCCATCTTTCAATTTAAAAAATTTATTAAAATAAAAAAAACCTAAATTACTTATTGTGTTCAACTGTAAAGGACTTACATACATGTCAATATTGTTACAATCAACACTGAAGTGTTGGAATTCGTCTCTTATTTTAATAGAATCGATTTAAAAATAATAGGATAATTACAATAAACAGGTTTCAAATGTACTAGGTTTTATATCTCTCAAACAATTGTTTCCTTCTAAAAAATTTATTTTGACACTCAATGTATCTACAGATCTGTAATATTTGAAATTTTTTCAGTTCGCAGAATTTTTTGTTGAAAACTGGTATTTTTAAGAATAATGGAAATAAAAGAGCTTTTTACATTCTCATCAGAGAAGGTATTAGATTTGTGTA
>WSXT02089826.1:0-11750 GCA_011762715.2 Neuroterus valhalla
GAATCGAACCCACAACCAGACAGTAGCGTGGGTCCAAAGCTCATGCCTTAGCCCCCACGACCAACTGACCACTCTTTCTAAACTTTTACCTAATGTTCTTCTAAATAATTTTCAGGTTGAATATTTGTTTTTCTCCATCATGTTTTGAAAAGAGAACCTGGGTTATTAATGTCGATCGCTTTCAATATTTTCTAATTCTCCAGGTAAATCGTTTGCTTATGGTTCTTCAAACTCCTCCAGAGGAACTTACATAAAGGTAAAATAGATCAGGTGTGTAAATAACTGATTATTTCAATTTTGAGCCAAGACTTGTGACAGGCTAGAAATCTTTCGAGATATTCCAAAATGTGTTTGAATGTTTGCTCAGAATTTATTTCCTTAGATTCTGCCTCATGTTAATGTTATCTCAACGAAGTTTTAAATCTGACCCAGCAATCACGTTCTTATATGTGAATATTGTCTTTTTCACGCTCCCTATTTGTAGAACCTTCTTCAGTAAATGTATAGTTCCCACAGATTAATCATATATTCCTACTAAGAAATATGAAATTCTTCACTATCAAATTATTAAATGTTTTAACTATTCAAAATAGAATTAATACATAAATGTGCTTGAGCATTCTATCAACATTAAATCTACCTAAAAAATTGATATGACATAAATCAGCATAAATTATTATATATTTACCAAAAGGATTCAGGAAAACTGCAAGGGCAAGGAATGAAGTGCCTGCAGCGATTTTCATTTTCTTTTGGAAAAATTAGAGAATGTTGTACAATGTTAGTGCTTCAGGTAGAAATGCGTTAACTGCCTGAAGTTTAATGATTTTTTCACTAGATTTGTCCATGTATATATACATATATGTGGACTATCTACTGTCTATTTAACTCTTTAGGTATTCAAACAAATTGCGACAGACAAAAAAGTACCCGTATTGGTATAAGCTGAAAGTTTAAACAAATATTCCGGGAAACTAGATTGTTCTTGATCCAAATTTAAGTCTGTCAACGCAGAAGGATGGAGGATTGGTTGTTAATCTGCCGAAAATTCTCTGTTCATTATGACATGCAGAAAAATCAATGTCGGTAAATATGAAATTAAAAATTCAACATCTTTTATTTTTCTTCGACCGACCTTCATTTTTTCTGCTTGGCAAGATTACCCTAGTATTCTTATTCAATTTACTTTTTACCCTTTCTTCTTTCTGTGGAGGTTCCAATTACTGTACAGCATGATAAATCACGCGCCTTGCAGTACTGCGATTGCCCAATGCCGAATAAATATGCTTTGTTATTGAATAACACACACCTATTTTCCAGTACCTTTGCTTTCCTCTTTTAACCACTATGGTCTTTTTCTAATCTCATTTTTCTCTAATCACTTATACCGTCAATGTTCAGCTTTCCCGTGGAAGCTTGCTTCTCCTCGTTGCCACCCACGCCGATTTCATCATTCCACGCCTAATCTCCAGTCTTTCTTATCATAGTCTTCTCATCACAAAGGTGACAACGGGTTCAAATTTTAGATCCTTCGATACGTTGAGCTCGAAACTAAACTCGAAAATAGATCATGTGAGGAGCCGATCAGGCAAGTTTTACGAAAACAGATGCCCACAAAGTAGCGATGTTGTAGTCATAGGCTGGGTTACCTTAGGTCATGGCCGTCCGCCACCCTGTATTCGCTTAGCTACGGAGAACCGTGATACTTTCTGCCAGATCATCGCTCCTGCTCACCTGTATGAATAATTTCTCTCCATGCATTATTAATACTTTATTTATCGGAGAAACCCCAGGACCTCCTTTTCGTACTTGTCCACTGATTCCATCTCGAAATAGAAGCCATCCTTTCGAATCGAAAGATCTGGAACAGTGGGAATTAGACTGCACAATCCAGCAAATCCAGAATCAACTTTTAATATCATTATTAGTTATTGATTAACTGTATGAGCAAATTATCAATCGAAAATGTATTGCATATATATCTTGGGGATTGAGAGCTGAGAACAAAAATATTTTGCCTCACAGAAAATATGCGCAATCCTCTGAATTTGCGAGAATTATTTTCAGAATTTAGTAGATCCCTAACAAATTTTCGAATCAATAAAAATTCTCAAAAGCCTCTGAGTTCTATAGATATCGTTATGATTTCTTGGGAGCTCTTCGGAACGATTGAGCTCCCTGGAAAATTCTACAAGTCCTTAGGAACGATACTGAAAATCCCGCAAAATTCTTTGACATTCAAAACTTTTTAATTCTTTCAGATTCTTTCAAAATCGATCCATGTTTCTCAAATCTGTAGCAATCTTTCAGAATCCTTTGAAATACTTTGAAATATTTTTGAATCTGACAAATTTTCCTAAAAGCCATCAAAATCTCTTTCTGGCGAGATCCTTTCGAATTATTAGATGTACTCTGTAAACTTCAAAATTTTTGCAGAATCTTTAGAAATTCCGTCGAATCATCAAAAATGCGTTTACGAGTTTCCTTGAAATTTTTTTAAACCACTTGAAAATTCAGTGAAATCTCCCAAATTCGTCGCAATCTTACAAAATCTATTGATTCCTTATAACCTCTCAAAATCCTCTGGTATCTCTTAGAATTCTGGTTAATGTTTTAAAAATCAGGTCTATCAAAAAAGTCAATTCATCATTTGCACCACAGTGGCATCTCTCCAGGGCTTTTAACAATTTTCGATTAGGGTTTGTTCCTACAATCCGGATTCATAAAAATCTTGTTAAAACAATTTCAGTACTTGGGTTCGTCAAAAAAATCTCAAAAAACCTGTAGAGGTTGACAGGTTCAGAAGTTTTTTTTATAAAGAGGGTAAATCTTGAATAAGACATCCAGCCTAGCATTAGTCTACGAGGGTAGGCGATTTTTAGGTTGGGTAGTGTCAGATTCTTACTGATTCAAACCCCTTCTCTCCTGCCAACCCATTCCCCCGGGATCCGCTTTTGCATTACTTCAGGGAAATGGGGATAAGGCTGCTACACCGTGCTTCGGCGTTCCGCTTTTTTGTCAACTTAGACTTGTTTCCTCTTCTGCTTTTGACCATGCCAAGATGTACGCCATCGTCCTTAGTACACGACCGTGTCGCGCAATGGGCTCGTCGGCCTTTGACATCCTGACAGGAGCCTAGATTACAGTACCTCGAGGCTTCACTTTTGGTACCGCCTCTCGGTACACCCTACACTGTGTGGGTCCCGGGAGATGCACGGTCCGGGAACCTTCAACTTTTGCGGCGCAGAGGTAACAGTGCGGAGTACTAACGCACTTCGTGGACCTGTGTTCTCTTTGTCGCACCTTCAGCAACATGCCTTTCTGTCGAGTCCGGTGCAACCCGCTGCCATATGGCCGTGACCATGACAGCGGTAGCATCGGGTCACCCTGCCTTCTTTCTAACACGGCAGGACACCCATCCAACTTTGAGATGCACGGTGCGTGTTAGCCTTGCGGCCAAGTCCTCTTTGAACTCAAGGAAGGCCTTCATGTTACCTCCGAAGGCCTTCCTCGTTAAGTTCCGAACTCTTCCCCCTTCGCCAACAGCCTCCCTGATTGCAGACGACAGTTTTTCTCTGCCCTCTGCATCGCTCCCAACTTCAATCAGGATATCTCCATCCCTGATTTTTTGAACACCCTTGATTTTTACACCAAGGGTGTTCGGTTTAACCGTCCTCTTGATACTTTGGAGGATCTGAGCGTAGCTCGAACCCTCGGATAACTTTATTAAGACGACCTCGGGACGAGCTCATCTCTGGCCCTCCTTCTTCTTCTTCATCTTCTTAATCACCACAAAAATGGTGCCCCCACCATATAACTCAAGGCCTCAGGTACGGGTACCTGCCCCCGAGTGTTCGCCTTCTTTAGCGTTGGCCTCTTCGCGCTGGAGTCTAGAGGACTCACGGTGGGTTCTCTCTGCCTCTTCCCTTCGGGTTGAGGCAGGAGTCTGAGTCCACACATTTTTACTCACTCCCTTCTTGGCAGTTTACCTAGCCTACTGAAGCCTTTTGGCAATTTGACTCACCACATATGCCGCTGCTCCTTTCGCAGAGCCATCAAGGAGCGATTGATGAAACTTTACCATCCGAAGTTTAAGTTGAGCATCGTCTAAGCATCTGCTTATTAGAAGTAACATATTCTCCTCCGTCCTGCAAAAATTTTGCATTTCCGTGATTATGTCACTCAACTCTCGAGTCGACTGCTTCCATTCGTCCGACCATCGCAGCGAGTGCTGAACACTCAGGCGCGTGAGTGAAATGTCGTTTTCCACTCTTTTACGACATCGATTTCTCCAACGAATATTTGCTCTCTTAGGCTTTTCTCCAGCAAATCGGTCTCCATGATGTTTCTTTGGTCCTTCCCAAAATCCTTGGGAGCGGCACCGTCTCCGGGGGTTACAGCCTATCGGAACCTACTCATTTTTTAATAAGAATTCGAAGCACTACTATTGAAATTTATTCGTAGTAGTGGCAGAAGTAGTTGTAGTGCATAGATTATCTACCGGGCACTACTTCTAGAACGTATTCCCATCAGTGGTAGTAGTAGTAGTATTAGCAGTAGTTCTCAGTAGGACATCTAGGCGCGAGTACTAAGACGCATTGCCAGTAGTAATAGAAGAAGTAGTAGTGCCGAGATATTCTACCGAGAACTTATACTATAACGTATTTCCTGTAGTAGTAGTAGAAGTCCTAGTAGCAGTAGTGCTCAGTGAGGCCTCTAGACATCTGAGTACCTCGATACCCTACTGGGCACTGCTGCTGAAACGTATTGTCAGTATAAGCACTAGTAGCGTTAGTGTCCAGTGAGGCGACTAGGCAATACTACTGCTACTACTAGTACTGGAAATACTTTTTAGTAGCTTTGCCCAGTAGGGCGTAGATGCAACTAGATGTCTGGAGGCCCTTCTGGGCACTACTTCTTCTAGTACAGAGAATACCTTTTTTCCGTCCAGTGTCAT
The DNA here is from genome assembly GCA_011762715.2 of Neuroterus valhalla. Classification (NCBI taxonomy): domain Eukaryota; kingdom Metazoa; phylum Arthropoda; class Insecta; order Hymenoptera; family Cynipidae; genus Neuroterus; species Neuroterus valhalla. Next base: position 4,958 of record WSXT02089826.1, read on the forward strand.
CTCTGCAGGTCTTCTGGAAGATTCTTACAATAGACTTAAGTATGAAAGATGTTTTTCAAAGCTTTGTATGTGGCTCAGTAGGGCTTTTAGGTACCTAGATGCCCTCATTGGCCTTTTTTTATAGCTTTGAACATTCTGAAACATTCGTTCATACTTTCTCCTCTTTACGGGTTCACTAGTCTTTACAATTTACATAACGCATCTCCTTTACATTTACTAGTCTTTCCGTTACATAGCCTGTCCAGAGCGCGAGGTGGGAATCGAACCCGAAACCAGACAGGGTGGGCCCAAAGCTCATGCCCTAGCCCCCAAGACCAACTAATTACCCAGCTGCAAACGTTTGAAATTATTATTTATTAAGCGTCGCGATGAAAGGAGTATGAAAGGTGTCTCAAAAAAAGATAGAAATCCGTCTCAGAAAGTATTTGGCGATCAAAGCCTTAAAGGTCAGCGGTTATTTGCGACAACCTATACCTATTTGTATGCCTACTTGTAAGCAGCGCCAATGAAACATAATAGTTAGAAGAAGATAGGAGGAAATATACGCTCCAAGATCTGATTCGTCTCGATGCGTGTTGTCCTTGCGAAGAAACGCTTGACTCACGTGATTGTAAATGGTTAACGAATAAGGATAATTAACTCATCCATTCGGACAACTTTAAGTTGCGCAAATATCATTCAATGACTCCTTACAATCAGCAATTATATTTTTTTCTTCTCCAAATATGCCTGAGGCAGATTTCTGAACTATTCAGAGATGCGTCTTCCCTTCTCTAATATGTATTCTAATCTCCTGTGTTACCACATTTCACAGGTGCCATCGATTCCTCACTGTCTTGTCTTCCCTTATCCATTTATATTCGTCGTTTCACCTCATCTAAATACCCTATGCTTTCTTCAATTCATTTAACATTATACTCACACTTTTTCTCTCATTCAGGCATGCTTTGACTACTGTTCTATCATTAATATCCATTACCTTCTTGTCGTATGTACAACCTTTCTCACCTCCAATTTTTTTTTCATTTTTCCTTTACCTTCTTCTTTTAACACGATAAGTCGTAGGATCTATCTGTCCTGCCCGAGAATCCATCTAATGTACTCCCAATGCAATTTCCTCACCCCTTCACATTCCTTCCAATCCCAAGTCCACAGCCCATACATCAAGAACCTAATACCAACGCCCCCAACAATCTTACACATCTTTCAAACCCATCTCTAAATACTATCTTCCTTATGCCCCATACCTATTCTATTGATATAATATGCGTTCTTCTCAATCTTTCTACAACTCATACCTTAAACTTGTTCAAATCCAAAAAAGATTACTTTTCTCACATGTTCATCTATTCTTATCTTGTCTTCCTTACTTCTTTTACCTTTCCTTCAAACATTGCGAAATCTTTCTCGAATTTCTCCAATATTTCTGCCATCCAATGCTCTCTCGTACCCTTTTAACCCATTGTCAGAATATTGATTCCTTCCAGTCTTTTTTTTTTATATTACACTCTATTTTATTGACTAAATTAAATTCTCTTTGCAGCTTCGAATGTTCTCTCTTTCAAATCAATTAGAGATTTCCACCTTTCTTTCGTTTCCCTTTCCTATCATATCCCTCCCCTTCTTTCTCTCTCTTTCCCTTTCACACTTCTTCCTCTCATCATCTTTCCCGCTCTGCCCTGCCCCTTGCTCTTACTATATCTCTCCTTCTCTCCCTACCCTTTCTTTCTATAACCAGATTATTTCGTCTCCAGCTTTCCCGTTTTTCCCCTCAGTCCTGTGAATTTTTCTTTTACTTTTTCATCTCTCTCTTATCGTTCCTTCACTCCAATTATTTATCCATCCCCTTCCCGCTCTCTTTCTCCCTTTTTTCCTCATAATTCCTTCTCTTCTCTCCTTCCACTTAATCTAACTATATCTATCCCTCTCCTTTTATCCTTTTGCTCTATTCTCAGCTTATTTCATCTTCGACTCTTCCTTCCTTCCCTTTGGTTCTGTTTATTCTTCTTCTGCTTCTTTATCCATCTCTTTCTCATTCCTGTCTGTCTCTGTCACCCTATTCTCGTCTCTCTCCACTTCTTCTCTTCCTCCTTTCAATCTTTCTCCCTCTCCACCTTCCGTCTTCCTCCCATTCTATCTCTATTTCCCCTTTCTTTTCTCTAACCCCTGATATGCTCTCTCTCTCTCTCTCTCTCTCTCTCTCTATATATATATATATATATATATATAACCTCACCCCTATTATTTGCCCTTCTTTTCTCTCCTCCTCCCCCCCTATCTTCCTCCCTCCCACTTCTTCCTCTCATAATCCATTCTCTTCTCCTCCCCCCTGATCTCCATTTCTTCTTCTCCTCCTATCTCCTCTTTCTATCCTCAGCTCCTTCCATCTTGTTTCTATACCCTTTCTCTTTCTCCTATCAATATGGTCTCTTTCTTGCCTTCCTTTTTCCTCTGATGCTCCTTCTACATCTGTTTTACCCCTGTCGTTTCCCTTACTCCTGTTGATTCCCTCTCTTTGCCCTCCCCCTTTTCCCTCCCCCTTTTCCCTCCTCTATCTCTTTCACCACTACCGTTTTCCTCAATCCTATTTTTCCCTTATCTTTCCAGTCCCACTTTTCTCTCTCTATCTCCCTTCCACTTCTTACTCTCAACATCCCCTCCATCCTTCTCCCCGCTCTGACTCTATCTGTCTCTCTCCTATTCTTTTTCTCTATTCTCAGCTTATTTCATCTCCAACCGTGCCGTCCTTCCCTTCAGGCCTGTTAATTCTCCTTTTAGCTCTTTATCTCTCTCTTATCTCTCCCTCTCTTTCTCTGACACCTTTTTCTGTCTATCTCCAACCTTCCTCTTTCTTCTTTCAACCCCCTCTCCTTTCTGTCCTCCCTTTCTCTCTCCATCCCTTCGCCCCCTACCGTTTACCTTATCCCTATTGCTTCCCTCTTTTTCCCCCTTTTTCCCCTTCTCCATCTCCTCCACATCTACTTTTCTCCCCACCTCTAATATTCCCCTCTTCCCTTCCCCTTCTCTTCCTCACTCTCACTTCTCCCTCTCATAATTCCTTCTCTTCTCTCCCTCACCCACCTCTCAATGTATCTCCTCCTCTCCTTCAATTTTTCATTTCTATTCTCAGCTTCTTTCAGTTCCAGTTTTTCCGTCCTTCCCTCCCTTTTCATCTCTTCATCTTTTTTCATTTTTACATTTTCCTCGCCCCCAATATTTCACTCTTCCCTTTTCCTTCCCCCTCGCTGCCCCTCATAATCCCTCCTTTTTATACCTGTCTCCGCTGTAACTGTATCTCTTCTGTCCTCGCACCCTTTCTCCCTATTCTGAGCTCATTTTATCTCCAATTTTTCTGTCCTTCCCTACAATATACTCTTTTTTCACCCTTCCTCTCTTCCAGCGGTTGATATTACTGTTTTCTTTTTTCCTTCTTTTTCTCACATTCTTTGTCTCACCAAAGTTTCCCCCAGTTCCTATCATTTTTAGTTCTATTTCTCACTTCTCTCTTGCGTATTTTACCCTATTATTTCATATTCCCTCACTTATTCCCTACTCCTCTATCCTTCAATCCTCCCTTATTCTTTGTAAAACTCTTCCTCATTCTACTGTTTAGATACACTCCTTTCTGATGACAACCCAATTTCACCCCAGCTCCTCTTTTAATTCTATTTACACTCTCTTATCCTCATATATTAGTCAAAACGTATTCTATAACTGTAGACGAGTTAATTCCTACAATTTTTTTTCAAAATTTTTCTGATATAGAGAATCTACAACTATAAAATAGATAGCCTTGTTTCAAGATAAATTGATGCTGATTATTGTGAGCAATAATAGAAATTTATTCAATAGATTAAAAATTGTTGAACATATGGTTCCAGTATAGTGGAAGCGAAGGTCGAGACCAGAGCGTGACCGATGAAACGGATAAGCGTCTTGATAATCCGCCTTCTTCAGTGAAGAGCGCACGGAATGCAAAAAGATTAAGAAGTCCCAGCAGTTTTTTTCCTTTTTAGGTATATCCAACCCTTCGGAAGGATGGCGAGAAGAATTTCTGTTCCTCGGTTCAGTGAAATTCATTCCTATCCATCCTAAATCATTCCGACATTTGTGAATAAAGATATCAGATATTTGGATGAACGCCTTCTTCAGTAAGCTTTCTGACAACATTTTTTTGAGAACTGTTATAGATTTTGACAGGGGTCTAAACTCTCCCATTATCGGGAGAGTACCATTCTCGTTTTCTGTCAGAAATATTTACTACCGTTCCAAAACTACGTCATAGTTGAACTTTCAAGCAAAAAGACGAATTTTTGACAAAACGGCTGAAATTTTATTGCAAGAAGACGAATTTTCAACCAAAGAAATGAGTTTCGCATTCAGAACCTACTGATTGTATTTCAAGGAAACGGTACAAATTTTGTGAACAAATATATGATTTTCAAGCCTACGAAGATGATTTTCTAACGAAACAGTCTGATTTCCGAAGAAGCAAAGTTAAACTCCAGTTCAAAGTTGAATCTTTGCGGCAGACAGATTAAATTTTCTGGAGGGAATTGAATAAACAACAGAAGAGTTTATTTTTAACCAACAACTTTTCCACCATGCATAATAAATTTTCGATCCAAAAGGAAAACATTTTGACAGAACAGTTGAATTTTCGATCAATGATGTATATAAATTCAACAAATGATTTGGTTTCTAAAAAAATGGTTCAATTTGCGAAGAAAATGGTGCACTCAACCATAGTGGATGAATTACTTTTATCTTTGAATTTATAAAAAAAAAAAATTCAAGAAACAAGATTAATTTCGACCAAACACTCGAACTTTTGATAAAACTAAAAAATACTCATGAGAATTGCTAAAGTTTTGAGCTTGATGGACGAATTTTCTACAAAATAGTTCAATTTTTGATCCCAAGAGACAGATTTTCAACCAGAAAATATGAGTCTTCAATCTTTTCACAAACAGTTGTGTTTACAACCAATCAGTTGAACTTTTTAGTAAACGGGACGAATTCTTAATAAAATAGTTTAAGTCTCAACCAAATAGTTGGCTTTCTAATCCAAAATAACTGGGTTCCAACCAAAAGCAAGGAGTTTTTAATCAAGCATTTTTATTTTTCTCAACAACAAATCAACTATCGATCGAACAGTTGCATTTACAACCAATCAGTTGAATTTTTTAGCAAACGGGACGAATGCTCAATAAAATAGTTAAAGTCTCAACCAAATAGTTGTTTTTTTAATCCAAAATAACAAAGTTTCAACCAAAAGCAAGGAATTTTTAATAAAAAATTTTAATTTTTATCAACAACAAATTAACTATCGATCGAACAGTTGCATTTACAACCAATCAGTTGAAATTTGTAGGAACCGGGACGAATTCTCAGCAAAATAGGTGAATTCTCAATCGAATATTTGAATTTTTATCAACAACATATCAGTTGAACTTTTTAGGAAACGGGACGAAATCTCAATAAAATAGTGAAAGTCTTAACCAAATAGATAGTTTTCTAATCCAAAATAACGAAGTTTCACCAAAAGCAAGGAGTTTTCAATCAAAAATTTTAATTTTTATCAACAACAAATTAACTATCAATCAAACAGTTTCATTTACAACCAACTAGTTAAACCTTCGAACAAACTCAAAAAGTCTACTATTAGGTACATTTTCGGCTTCAATTCATCTCTTTTATTTAAAAATGCATGCTTTGGTAGAAAAGTAGTCTTTTTCGTTTCAAAATTTATATAATGGTAGAAAAGGCTTTTTTTGGTTGGAAGTTTTACTTCTTTGCCGAAAATTCGTCTTTTTGAATGTTAACTTTTTCTTAATTCCACTGTCTGATCTAAAATTGAATTATTTTGTTGAAAAATGATCGTCTGTGGATGACAGTTAAATTTTCTTTTTTATAAAAAGTCTACTTCCATATTTTTGGCCCAGCATTAATTTCATTCAGTTTGAAAGTTCTACTTTTTTGTTTGAAATTTTGATGACGATTTTTTTCTGGTTGGAAGTTAATCCTTTCGTTTTATGTCAACTTATATATTCTTGGTTCAGAATTTCTTTCTTCCTGTCAAAAATTTATTCTCTATTCGGTCGAAAATTCAATATTGTTGTTGACAATTCATTTATTTGTAAGGAAGTTACTTTTTTTGAATAAAAATCCATCGTATTCTAGGGAAGTCACCTTTTTAAATTATTCTTTTTCATAGACATTCCTCTTCTTGGTGTAAAATCCGTCCTTTTGAATTAAAATTTTACCTCATACTAGAAAAGCTATCTTTTCCAGTTTATCATTCGTTTTTTATGATCATTTTTGTGATCAAAAATTGATATCTTCCAAATGTAAATACTACTGTGCAGTTAAAAATCAATGTCTTTTCGAAAATTAATTTAATTTAATTTAAGTCTTTTTTATGCAAATGCCTACAGTCATATTTTTTGTCCAGAATTCGCTTCTTTTGAATAAAAATTCTACTTTTTGGTTGAATATAACCTTTTTCCTCGAATAGTCATGTCTTTCTATAAAAATTGATTTCGTCGAGTCAAAAATATAATTTTGGCTCGAAATTCGTCTCAACTGGGAAAATCTGATTATTTCGTGGTAATATTCAATATTATGTTGATATTTGAAAATTATTGTTATGAATTGTTTTTCTTTGATCAAAAATTCAAAAATTCCGTGTGTGTGTGTGTGTGTGTGTGTGTGTGTGTGTATAAAAATCATTCCATAAAGATGGATTATCAAACAAATAATTATATTTTCAAGCAAAAAATTCATTTTCAAC
>WSXT02089837.1:0-11750 GCA_011762715.2 Neuroterus valhalla
GTAAAATCATAACCGAGCGCGGAGCGCGAGGTGAGATTACCATCGAGCGCGAAGCGCGCGATGAGAATGTGCCCGCGCAGCGGGCAGATATTTTAAAGTATAAAATACTTTTGCTTGATTGAAATTGGTTTTTTAAACTAGAAATGTTACTGTTCTATTTTTGGTTGGAAATAATTTTTTTTGGACTTTGAAATTCGATTATTTTGTTAAAACATTACATTTTTTCTTAGAAAATGATTCTTCCTATTTAGAAATTAATCTTCTTGTTTGAATATCCACTTTCGTGGTTGGAAAATGAAGTGCTTCAGTGAAATATTTATCTTTTTAGTTGATAATTCATCTCCTTGTTTTGAAATTAAACTTTTCTGGTTAGAGATTTTTGTTATCGTTAATCTATTTTTTTAATTGTAAGTTCACCTGTTCCAATTTTTGTAAGAAAATGATATCAAATGATATGAAAATTAGAGTACTCTCTTCAAAATTGATTTATTTTGCAATGTTTGATCTGTTGTGTCAATGGATGTTTAGAATGAACGTCATGAATAAAAATTAACGTTTGCGTTTTGCGAAAAATATAAATATTTTGCTTCTAGTTGACTGGGAAAATTGAACAAATTGACCGGGAAATGACCGGGAATATGAAATCGCCCGCCGAATCGCCACCCCGATAAGTCGCGCCATGTTTTCCATGGATCGAGCCGGTATATGAACAAAGTGTAAACAGTGTTAATTATATGATTCGTAACAGCAGATCAGAGTGCTTGAAAATTTCTAGTCCTTATTTTTCGACGGCTATAAATATCATTCTATCGAAGATTTATAATGATACTGATATTTCACATATATTTGTATTGAGTAATTCAAATTTGAGCAATGAACCAACACGTTGTATTGAAATACTAGAACTATTCTATTGAGCAAGAATTATGACGAAATATTAGAAGTGATTGAATGCAATTACTGTTCCTTGTCTCAAATTCATTTGTGACATTCTCTCGCATAAAAAATCCATTTCTGCGAAAAAATGTAATACTTCATGAAATGTGTACTTGAATCTGTTTAATTTTCATAGGTTTCTCATTACGTGAAGAGTTTTTATCTGATGAGCAATTGACTTGACCCATTCCAAAACAATTTTAATAATCTTATTCTTGGTTTTAAGTCTCTCCCATCTCTCCTGAGAAGATTGGCAATTATGTGGCAAGTCTTGTGAACCAAATTGTTTCCCTGCAGAATCTCTCACCCCTTGGAAGTGGAAAAAGTGCGGCATCTCTCCCCAAAAGAAAATTCGAAGTCTTCCTCTCAGCAAATGGACAACAGACTGGTCATGGAAATAATGTAGGTCACATAACCTGAAATTGGTTAATCGTGTTATGCTGGAAACTTCCCGTACTTTGCCACTTTTGAGGGTGAGAGATGCCGTAGGAGGACAATTCGGTTAAGGAGACTTGCCACAAAATTGCCAATCTTCCCGGGTGAAATGACGCGGGAGAGACTTGCTACATGTGAATCGATATGGACACACTTTTAAAATTACAAGAGACATATGCCCTCGAATTAGTGGGAATGCGGTCGAGCACAATGGGGTATTGAAATCGGACATTGTGAACTTTTCTAATATAAGGAAACTCAATGATGGGATTTCCCACCCTGAAGTAAAAGTAGTTGAAATTGATAGTTGGAAATTAATGTATTTTTTTATTTTTCTTTATTTATTGATTGATTGAAAATTATTCTTCAAGTTTGAGAATGTAACTTCCTTTTGTGGTGCAAAATCCACAATTCTGATTGATGATCTTCTCCAATAAAAACTTCATCTGTTTTGTTTGTATATTTCACTATGTTTCCCAAAAGAATATTCAGCAATACACATGAATATTGAACGATTAGGTAGAAAATACAATTTTTTGAAGAAAAATGGTATTTGCGGCTTGGAATTTAAACTCTTTTGTGCAAGATTCGCACAGGCTCGAAAATTCAATCAGTTTTTTGTGAAATGGTGCTATCTCGGTAAAGATTAACTTGCTCGTTGAAAATTTATATTTTGAGGTGGAAGAATAACTATTTTTGTATAAAATTCAGTTAAATTTCTTTCAGTGAAATAAATATTTTTTATTACTGAACTATTCAGTTGGAAAAACCTTTTTCGTTGACAAATCCTACTTTTGAGACAGGAAATCCAAATTTCCTAACAAATCTCATCTTTTGGGCTCACAAGTTGAGAAGATGGTTAGAAAATATAATAATTTCATTGAAAATCCAAGTATGTGGATTCACCTCTTCATTAGAATATCGGACTGTCCTATGCATTTTTTTCTTGCAGTAAATTCATACTATCGGTCCGAAAATTGTACTGCCTCATAAAAAAGTGGCTTTTTTATCTCGAAAATCCAACAATTAAGTAGAAAATTAAATTTTGTTTGCTTCAAATTTGATCATTCTGTTGTGAATTGTTTTTTTCCTTTAGTCTGTTCGGTAAAACATTCTAGTTAGAAATTTTCATCTGTTCTGTTATGAAGAAAAATGTTTTGAACTTATAATTCAAATGTTCCATTCTTGTCCCGCATGCGGAAAGTAAAGACGAATACATTAGAAGTGAAAAAATGATGATTGTTGTCATCTGTTTAGAATAATCCTTACAGGAATCGAAGCAAAGTAAAACACTGCCGAGAATCAATATTTTAGTTCCTCGATTCGACGCCACTGGGCGCTACTGGTCTCTTCTTGTCCAACCAATCGACAGTCAACAGTCAAGGTGTCAAATACACACATAAAACATTATTCCAATTAAATTTCATTCGTTGCATAATAGAATCTTGAATACTTTTTATAATTTTTTTTCGCAATCTTCCCAAAAATAGAAGGAACAACTCTCAACTTGTTCTTCAATTTGAAGAATGGTACCGTTGGTAAAGTTGGGGCACTGTTTTAAGCAAATATCGAATCTCTGGATTTACTCTTATGTAGTATAATTTCACGTGCAATAGTGTGACGTATTTGTAGACAATGATTATCTATGAGTACTTGTATTTTTTCGATTACAATTTTTTTTTTTTAATTTCAAGCACGTTTTAGCAGGTCAGTATTAAAAGTAGTAATAAAATCATTCCTACGCTCGGGGCCATTGGGAAAAAGGATGCCAATTTCCGTAAGAATACTTGATGAATAATTCCAAAATATTTTACCAAGTGGACTTCTCGAAATAAATAATTGAAGGTTTTCCGATCATTTGTTTTAAACAAGATGTAATCAGTTCTCTTGGAACGCATTTCCTAGTACAATTCTAGGACAAAAGGGCTAGTTTTTGTGAGAATATTTTAACAATAATCTAATAATTCTAACCCATGAAAACGCAAATCATTATGTTTTCAGTTTTCTGCCTCGCAAAATAAAAGTCCAGTTCGTGCATGTTTATTTGAAAAACAAAGCGAATATTTAGCTTATGTTCTTCTGATTTCTTATAATTCAATGTAAGTCATAGTTCATGGACGGAAACTCATGAAAGTTAATTAAATCAAACAAATAGGAAATTACCATCATGCTTTTTTGGAACCTCAAAACTTTTTTTAGTAGGAAAGATTGACTTACAATAATTACACATTTTTTTTGTAAAATTTACAATCTATCTGCATCTTAAATAGATGTGAATAGTTAAATGGGCCGATTACGAACTCCCACCTTGATACCTGCGAAGAATTTCTCCACCACTGGACCCAGGGCGCTCACTCCTCACTTGTGTTATTGTAAGTGGACATTATTTAATTTTCGGTATTCACGGCAATAAAATTAAACCCTTATTGTTTGGGTTCTTTCTGGAAATCTCCTTCCGGGTTTATTACTCTTTTCATCGAATCCTATTCAATTCTAAAATTGGAACTTTTTCAACTGATTAAAAAAAAACTATTTTTACGAAGGTGTCTGTCTGTAATCTGTAATCTCTAGACTCGATAACTTTCGAAAGATTGAAGATATTGGATTGGGCTTTGACACGCTCTTAAGGTCGAAGAAGAGAGTACAAATTCGTCAACCAGCTTTTTTTAACCAGCAATTCTGGTTTTATCCTTCAAACCGGATTTTGACAAATTAAAAATGCAAATTTCCGCTGAAACTATGCAAGGTGCAAAAAATGTTGGGGAGCAAAAATATTCAATTTTCAAAAGATTTACAAATTTCGTTCAAAACATTTTTTTTCAATCAGATGCATAGTTATTGTGTTCTTTGAGATCTGTGTACCCCCCCTTTTTCTCGAGTTCCTTGTCTCTGATGTTGTAGTCGGCCGGAGCCGAGAATTTGATCACGAACATAGTTCGGTCACGTTTGTTAAGGAGCACGATATCGGTTCTTGTGTGTTGGATAGGGGCCATTGTCAAGATATTGTAATTCCAGTAGATTCGGCACTCCTCGTTTTCAACAATAGACTCCATCTTCCTTGGAGAGTTCGGCAGGGCAGGGTCGCGGCCAACGGCATTAGAGCGACAAAGATGGTAGCAAGGCACTCTCAAGGCCGCATTTTGAAAACGTGTGCCAACGGGCAATCCATTCCAATTAGTCTCCCAAAAGTTAGGGGACACAACGACAACAGACAGACACCAACGTAAAACCTGTTTTTTTTTGGATTCAGGGGGTCTCAAAACGAGGAGATTCCATTGAATCCGCCAAAGTCGATTTCCACATGAGTACATATATACGTATGTACACATTTTTACATCAGTACAATGCATGATCCTTGGGTCAGGAGACTAGGAATTGTTTGGAGGAAATTCTTATATGTGTTAAGGGCGGGGTAAGGTTAATTCGTGCAAAAAAAGGCACATTTTTGTGAAATTTTTTTTACAACACAGTGAAAATATTATTATTGAAACTGATATTACATCAAAGTATAACATTCGAAGAATATTTTGTAAAATTTTCATGAAGATATATTAAAAAATACGGCAATGTCAGCAATTATCCGGAAGCGTCGCGGAAAAAAGTAGAATTGCGGTGCCCCTCATAACTGGGCGCTGAATCATCGGAAATCAAAAAATCAAAATTCTTTTGTCAGATAATCGTTCTCCTCAGGTAGCGCTTGGAGGTTTTTTCGAAATTCCAATTTTTCACTTTTTGGGAACACATTGCAGTGAAAAACGCAATTTTTGCGAAAAAAATCGTCTAATTTGTTATTGTAAAATAAAAAATATTAACAAATTCGGAAAGAACTCTCCCGCGTTACCTCGTACATTGCTTGAAGAAAAAGTGTAACAAATTTCAAAAGGATCGGTGCAGTTGTTCTGAAGTTATGAGGGGCACCGCAATCAAACTTTTTTTCGCGACTTCCGAATAATATTGCTGTCATTGCCGTATTTTTGAATATATCTTTATAAAAATTTCACAGAATATTCTTCGAATGTTGAACTTTGATATACTAGTGGTTTTAGTAATGATATTTTAACTGTGTTGTAGAAAAAAAATTCACAAAAATTTACTTTTTTTTTACACGAACTAACCTTACCCCGCCCTTAATAGATAATACGGTATTAGTTAAATTCTAACTTTGACAAGACGAAGCTTTTCTTCAAGATTTTGAAATGTTCGGATTGGTTCGGGATGAAGATTTTATTCATATTAAATCAATCAAAACTCTTGTGTGATTGTTTACAAAAGGAATAGGGTCAGTGATCCAGTGGCTGAACATTCACCAGTGAATGAACACTAATGCAAAAAAAATATAAATATAACCTTTCAAAGTTAAAGTCTTTATGATTTTTTATATATTTTAAATCCTGAAGTAATTTTGAAGAATTTAATATACAATTCATTGCAGTAAATTTCTGTAAATAATTAAAGAAATTCCTTGAATGTGAAGGATCATTGATTATGGTTAGAGATGGTAAGAAAGTTGTCAACTACAATAAGGTACGTGTCCAAGCAACTCTTTGTTTACTCTGCTTTCACAAAAATATTCTTTACATTTTCTGCATCAAAGTTGTGCCGTTATAGTTGTAAGCTATTGTTATTCAATTTCCCACAAGGTTTCTTCACAAAAAGTACGTTTTTTCATTAATAAATGAGTCTTCACGTACTGGACCTTTAAATTGCCCGTGTTCCAGTGAAAGAACACTGTGTTCATTTATTGGAGCGAAACTGTCAACCCGCAGGTCCAGTGAATGAACAGTAGGTGACGGAGACCTGGCTGTTGTTTTATTATTTAATACTTTTTTCGCATTTTAGTAATTTTACTTACTATTTGATTGTAATATTTACTCAAAAATACTAGTTGAGAATCAATTTATGACTGCATCTTTTTTTGCAGATATTTTTAATATAAATACGCCGTCCCCAGAAACTTCCGAAAATAGTAAACAAAAAGCTTAAAGCCAAAACAGTTATGAAAAGAGTAAAATTCCATTTTTACAACACTTTGATTTATAATTGTATTTGCTAATTTAATCTAAAGCAACATAGTAAGGTTTTGTATTACAAATGTTATGTGTCCTAAACTAGATAAGAGTTATCTATTTTTAAACGAAATGTTGTATTTTTTTAAGGTCAAGAGAACTGATAGAAAAGTTTCAAAAATAAATATTGCAATAAAAAATGAGGGAAAGTTAACCTAGTTCTGTGTTCAACTTTTTATTTCCTTCTTTCTTTATACCTAAATCTCTTGCGGTTTTCACTGAAATAATAAATTTAATCAATTTCGCATCGATTTCTAATATTTTACATCATTAAATTGCTCATTTTGTAATGTACCTATGTAATTTTATACCTTAACCCCAATCCTAATTTGTAGTGATTGCAGTGTTCATTCACTGGTGCTCTACTGTTCATTTATTGGCTCACAGTGTTGATTCACTGGTGTTTTCGTTAATTTTGCACACTTTAATTTTTTTTAAAGCTTTTTGGTAAAAAAAAGGTTGTTCAACGGATTATGAAATCGGAACCCTTATGAATCTATTTTCAAAAGTTTTGTAAGAATAATCAATTATTATGACGTGAAATGGACTAGTTGTTATCAGTGATTTCCTTGAATGTTCATTAACTGGGTCACTCACCCTAGTTATCCTTTATCCGAAAAAAGTTGTTGAGGATTTTTCAATAAACCTATACTCTTTGAATTTACAGTTTTTTTCTGGCGGCTGGGGAATTGAAACATTTTCTTCGCAATCATTCACTATAGAGATCTACGAAAGTCGTGTTTAGGATTTTGACAGCTTCCAACAGTTTCAGAATATTTTGACGTTTCGGTAATTTTTTCGGGTTGAAAACGATGGGCTTCCCTGGCAAATAGAGGGATTAAAATTTACAGATATTCACAGTTCACAAATCACGGGTGTGAATGGTTTGGATCCAAAGTTTTGAAAGATATGGGCACGAACGTGAGGATTCAGGGGCAATCAAAATCGCGAGCGAGGCGAGTAATAGGAATGGACCCGTGCGGCAGCAAGAAAATCATTTTGTTCCATCTAAGTTTTTGAATATTTTGTTCTCGTTTTGAGTTTATGTGTTATTTTTCAGATTCGGTCAGTATAGAAAGAGATTCTCGTTCTGCGTCGTAGTATATGTGACATAGAATGAAGCATGTCAAATAACAAGCTATTTCAAAATATACTCATGGTTTAACCTTTGCTCCCACTTCTGGGTCAAATCGATCTATGCATTTACTTTGTTTTTTTTTTAACGTTCAATTTTCAACCAAAAATATTGCAACTTAATAAAGTTATGATTTTTTTTACTGAAACACTTTTTAAGAAAAAAAATTTCTTTCGGGAATTTTGGTTTTTAATAAACTGATCGTAAATCATTTCTTATTCATATTACCGAATTCCGCATTAGTTGAAATATATTTGGGATTTTTATCAACCCTACTGATGAGCCGTTATGAAATGATACGCGATCCAAACAGTGGGAGGGTCAAATTGACTCAGCGCAAGTAACTTGATTGGAAAAATAGGTGGTGGGAGCGAGGATTGAATGAAGATTGCAACTTTAACATGTTTGTTGTGCCAATGTTATTTCTTTTTATCCTGCAAAGTCGAACAAATAAACATTTTATTTGAAAATTTCTCGTATGAAATATTGTGTAGGTTTATTTGATACGCATTCCTCCTACTCTATTGGCTAGACTCCCCCCACAAGAAAAATTTGACTCGATATCACTGGCGTGTTCCAAAGAGTCGAGTGTGATCAGATTGGATCCCCCTGCTTATGCGCATGTGCAAAGGGAGAACAGTCGGTATATAAGGAGCGATCGAAGCAGGAGAGGTAGTCAGTTTTTGAATAAAAATTGAAAATGAATCTCTCTATCATCGTCTTCATAGTTCTTGTGTGCGTGGCTGGCAGTCATGGAGCACACCAGCCTCCTTTAGATCCGTGCATGTATGGTAATGATCCAGGAGATTATCACCAACCCTGTATCGATAACACTAAGTGTTGTGGCCTTCTAAATTGCAGATCGAGTAAGATTATCACCATCTGAGGATAGTTTTGAATATAAGTTTTCTGACACTGCATCAAATAATCAAACATATTATTTTCTTTCAGTGGCAGGTCATCCGCATTACTGCACCACATTGTAGTACGAAATTGGAGCGATGCAGGCAGCAGGTACCAAACAGTTCCAGAATTGAAAATCTACAAAAAGTTTTTCGAACATACTGTGTCGCTAACAAACACTGTTTCTTTACCAATTTTATATCACTCAAAATAAATAATGAAATGAACTTGATGAAATCGTAGAAAACCGGAACCAATTACTGACGAGGATTTTGTTTCCGAGGTTTAAAGTATAATGCTTCCTTTTTCCCATTTTTTCGCCTCAATTTTTTATTATAAGAAGCTGAACTGAGACGATTTTTATAACTTTGATGGAAATAAAACATCCGAGTTCCAGGCAAAGTACAATATACTGTTTCCTCGACAAATGGCCTCCTCTCAGTTATTAGTTCCTTTATTCTAGTCACGCTACTTATTCGAATTTTTCCATTATGTAAACACTACCCACCGAAATTCCTCCTTTCACGTATAGAGAGTATTTGTATGAGTTTTATTCATTTTTTATCAGCTTGAAAACCTCCTCGAATCTAAAAATGATACTTCCAATAGTACTTTCTGACAATAAACCTTTAATGGCCAGAATGATATCTCTGGAGAGATATTCCGCATACTCTTTGAACAGTGAGCAGCAGAATTTCATTTAACCATTTTTGAATTCTCATCAGAGAAGGTATTAGATGTTTGTAGAATTTGACCCCCCCCCCCGTTTTTGTCAAATGTCCACGTTTTGGAACCCCCTGAACCCCAAAAACAGGTTTTTACGAATGTGTCTGTCTGTATGTCTGCCTGTCTGTCTATATGCATGTCTGTCTGTTAGCACGATAACTTCCGAAAAAACTAATCGATTTGATTGCCCTTTGACACACTCTCTCAGTGTCAGGAACTGAAGGTCAAGTTCGTTAACCAGCTATTTTGGATCAAAAATAAAAGAGGGGGAGCATTTAAAAATTTTTGAGACCATTTTTTTCAAGACTTGATGGTTGTTAGTATTGCTTCCTGTAGTGAGCAACAAGTAGAGCCATTTATTCCAATGATTTTTTTTGATGAGAACAAAATTGTCAGAGTAATGGCATTTTCAAAATTCGAAAATGTAAAAAAATGAGAATTTTTAGCTAAACAACGTAAGGTATGAAAAAAAAGTATTGAAGAAAAAATGTTTCTTTTTAGATGCCCTACGAGATGGACTTCACAATTTTTTGAATTTTTTCAAAAAATCGAAAATTCCAATTTTGATCGCACAAAAAATAATGGAAAATAATCTGCGAACTTGATGACTTTCGAAAGAATGGTGATATTCGATCGTGCTTTTGGGGACCATTTTGAGGGACTTTACACGACTTTACACGAAAAATTGACATTAATAATGAGACAAGTTATTTTCCAATTTTTTTTCCATAGTTTGTTTAGTTCTCTTTCGGGAATTTTTATCGAAAGGAAGCCGTTACCATGACAATAATAAGCAGGGTAGCGACTTGACCGGGTAAGACCGGGAAATGGCCGAAAATTATATTGATCGGGAAAAAACCGGGAATTTAATTAATACGAGAAATGACCGCTCTCTTTTTATGAATGAAGAAGAAATCTTATCATCTGACTAAACAATGTAACATCCCTTTATTCTAATTCTCAAAATATTTGGAAATATCTATACGTCATAAGAGGAAAAATTTTCTTTTTTTTTTCTATAATAAGTGAAACGTTTTGCAAATTTTTTGCTCTGTGAGATTTTTTTAACTAACCCAAATTTGATAATCAAATCGATGATGGCTCAAACCTGCAGAAGGAATTGTTACCTTTATTTTCACAAAAAAAAGTATTTATCACGTTTTTTTTTTATTTAGACGAGAGAAATTCAAAAAAATAATTCCTCCAATTCAAAATTCGTCAAAATTTTGAAGTTCCCTCTTTCTTTTTTCAAATAAAGAAAGTACTTAGAGCAGTCGTCAGAGTAGAAGTAGTTTTCCGAAGAAGAAATGTTTCTGAGTCATGATTGAAAGCTTGTTTACATTGTTCATTGCAAATTCATCCTTTTTAAGTTAAAAAATCAACTATGTACTTGTTTGAAATTTAAACTTGTTTGTTGAAAATCAAATTTTTGTTTTAGAGTTGCATTATTTCGATTCCAAATCCACCTCTGGTTGAAATTGTGACTACTTCGAAAAATCAATACATCTTTTTTTCGGTGAAAAATTCAAGTATTTAGTTGAGCATTGATTTTTGAATTTGAAAATTAAACTATTCCTTTGAGAATCTATGTAGTTCATGAAAAATTGTGCTTTTTGGTAGAAAATAATTCTTTATGGTCGAAAATTTATCATTTCCTCAAAATCCATCTATTCATTTGAAAATGAAAACTGAAAATTCGACTGTTTCATTTTTAGTCGAAAATTGATCTTTTCTGGTTCAAAATATTCGACAGATAGGTAAAAATTTGTCTTTTTGAATTGGAAATTCAATTCTTCCTTTGAGACTTCACATATTTTGTTGAAAAATCGATTTTTTGCAGAAAATTATATTTTCCTTCGGAAGATGATATTCTTCTTCAAAAATGCCTCTTTACTGTTACCAATTCAAGTTATACAGTCAAAAATTTTTCACTTTAGTCGAACATTCATCTAGTTCAAAATTCTTATGTTTGGTTTAAAATTAATTTTTAAAGCGAAAAATGTTACTATCCCATTTTCGTTTAAAAATTTTCATTTTTGTTGGGCGATTTTCAACCATTTTGTTGAAAAACAGTATCATTTGGTTGAACATTGTATTTTCTGGTTGAAAACTAATTCTTTGTCAAAAAATGATCTATTCTTCTGAGTTGAATGTTCATCATTTCACTCAAACATTCGTCTTTCTGGTTTAAAATTCAACTACTTTAGTTGAACATTAACAATTTCTCTTGATTCTTCATTATTTTGTGTAAAAATGTAATCATTTGTTTGACAGTTTCTGAATCTTTGCTTATTTTTGGAGGATACACATAATATACTCTGAGCGAGGCGACCGAACTGGGGAAAACGAGTGCATCCCGTCACGAAAAATGGGCGCCACCTTCGGATACGTGCATGTGGTGAGTGCGATGTGAAAAGGGGTCCTCGGCGGGCGGAAGAAGCCGAGTGGACCCAAAGGACACTCGAGCCTCGCCTGTCCGCTTCAAGCTGCAGCTCTCCATCATATTCTGATCCGCAAGAGATGTAACATCTCCACTCATCTCTGCATTG
>WSXT02089848.1:0-11750 GCA_011762715.2 Neuroterus valhalla
AACCTCAGGGGCCTTCCCTCTATCCGCAACCTGGGGACGCGCTACGTAGTGGTGATAGGTACCCACCAAGTAGAACTGTTTTATAAAAGAAATAATTTATTTAATTTTTCATCATAATGATTTCATATTTCTCATTCGATAAAAATTTAGTTTCCAAATTTCTATGCCTATTAATTTTAAGAAAATTCTTAGTAGACACTGTTATATAACTGATGTAACTGTTTTATAACAGATATCGTTCATCAAATTTTTCATCATGAAGATTTCATATTTCTCATTCGAAGAAAATCTAGTTTCCAAACTTCTAGGCCTACTTATTTTAAGAAAATTCTCAGTAGGCACTGTTATATAACTGTGATGTAACTGTTTTATAACAGAAATCATTTATCTAATTTTTTATCATAAAGATTTCATATTTCTCATTCGAAAAAAATATATTTTCCAAATTTTGAGGCCTGCCTATTCTAAGATCATTCTTAGTAGATACTGTTATATAACTGTAATGAAACTGTTTTATAACAGAAATCATTTATCTAATTTTTTATCATAAAGTTTTCATATTTCTCATTCGAAAAAAATGTGAAAAGTTTCCGAATTTCTAAGCCTACTAATTTTAAGAAAATTCTAAGCAGGAACTGTTATATAGCTGAGATGTAACAGTTACATAACAGACAGCTTTTTTTTAATTTTTCATAATAAAGATTTCATATTTCTCATTCGAAAAAAATTTAGTTTCCGAATTTCTAGGACTACCTGTTCTAAGACAATTCTTAGTAGACACTGTTAAACAACTGTGATGTAATTGTTTTATAACAGAAATCATTTATTTAATTTTTTATTATAAAGTTTTCATATTTCTCATTCGAAAACAAATTTGAAAAGCTTCCGAATTTCTAAGCCTACTAATTTTAATAAAGTTGTAAGCAGAAACTGTTATATAACTGAGATGTAACTGTTTTATAACATACACCTTTTTTTACTTATTCATCATAAAGATTTCATATTTCCCATTCGGAAAAAATTTTGTTTCCAAATTTCTAGGCCTAACTGTTCTAAGACAATTCTTAGTAGACATTGTTATACAACTTTGATGTAACCGGTTTAGGACAGAAATCATTATTTAAATTTTTTATCATGAAGATTATATATTTTCCATTCGAAAAAAATTTAGTCTTCAAATTTCTAGGCCTACTAATTTTTAGAAAACTCTTAGTAGACACTGTGATGTAACTCTTTTATAACAGAAATCATTTATATAATTTTTATCATAAAGATTTCATATTTCTTATTAAAAAAAATGTAGTTTCCAAATTTCTAAGCCTACCAATTTTAAAACAATTCTCAGTAGACACTGTTATATTACTGTGATGTAACTGTTTTATAACAGAAATCATTTATTGCGTTTTTTATCATAAAGATTCCATATATCTCATTCGAAACAAACATTTTTAAGTTTTCGAATCCTAAGCCTACTAATTTTAAGAAAATCCTTAGTAAACACTGTTATATAACTGTGATGTAACTGTTTTATAACAGTGCCGTAGCAAGTCTGTAATACTGATAGGCTGTAATTTTGTTCTGTAATTGATCCGCAACAATTTTATATTATTACAAATTTTTGTAATGATTTGTGAAAATTCAATTTATCCGTTATGTAACCGTTACAGAACGTTGTGTAAACATATGTAACACACTTGTTACACAATAGAAATGTTTTTAAGTGTTTAAGTCAGAGCTTCTTGGACTAGGTATGTAACACTGATTCAACAAACAATCTAGAAGGTGTTGCATTCTGGTTACGTATCACTTCCATTACTGCGATATATCTGTAAAATTCTCAAATTACGATACCACTAAATTTCAACAGAATTTTGTAACGATTAAGTTAAATCATCAAGGATTGAGTATATAACAATTATACAAGTTATTCGGCTTAGAACACTTGTGACATAACTGTGACGTAACAGTTCTATCATTCCGGCATATAACTCTTTAATTTCAGAACTTCAGAACTGTTGTTACATCTCCTCTCAGTAACACAGTCATAGAACAATCTGACTTTCCTATTTTGTGATTGTTACGTTACATGACTGTAACTAGATAATTCAAATTTTGGTAACTTGAATTCACAATTTAGAGCCATGAAACTCATTCCTCTACGCCATTCTGTATTCCAAGTTTTGGAATTTCTATTGTTTGAAATTCAAAAATGTCTGAATATGCAAATTTGAAGCTCTAATTAATGAGATCTTTCTGGTTTCAAAAAAATGATTTTTCTATTTTCAAGGCTGCTTTTGAAGAAATTCGTTTCATAAGATCATATTTCAAGACTTCAATTTCCTTGCTTTGGAACACTCAGAACAAAGAAATTTTCAACTCTTCCAACATTTATTTTCCAAATTTTGGAAAATCTTGAATATTTTATTCTTATGAATGAAAAAAAAGGATTCTGCATGAGTTTTCAAATCAAAATTTTTTAGAATTATTGAATTCAAAAGCACTTGAATTAAGTTTCTAAAATTTCGAATTTTACAAATTAAGAGACTTGGAAAATAAAAACAACTAATTATATCTTTGAATTTTTCAGAAGTCTCCCTCATATAAACATTTTTATCTCATTCAAGATCGGATAAAAATTGCCAAATTGTCTCAGTTAGAAACTATACTTGAAAATGAAAATGGGTTCAATTGAAAATCGTTCAATTTCCTAACTTGGAAATGCAGAGATTTCCTGATATTATTTGAAAAATAAGAATTACATTTTTCACCAGAGCTCTTGTTTCAATAAAAGAAAAATATTGTGAAAGATTTTAATGAACACTATACCCATTACCTTCACTATTATTAAAACTTTAATTGGGTGATATAACATAGTCTACAAACTAGGCCACGTCATCTGGCAACCTACAAGAATTTAAAACCGTTATGTAAATAAAATAAAATGGTACAATACATGGACATCTTTTTTATTTTTTTCCGCTTCTGCACTGTTCGTCTTAAAAATAATTATTGTACGAATTTCAATTTCAAAAGTAACAAGTTTTATTCTTTCAGATTTATTTGTTAAAATGGAAATGCAGAAGAAAATCCGAATCGTTCCAAGAAAACTTCCAAATTGAAATTTAAGCAGTTGACAATCCTTATAAAAAATATGGAAAAATATTTTACGTATAATTGTGCAAATATCTGAAAAGTGTGCTCATTTCCGACAATAAAACGGAAGCGAATTGCATTTTCATTAAATGTTACGACAGCTAATAATTTGTATCCAAGCGGGTATCTGGTTACAAAGAAAAATGCGAAAACAATTCGCAATTTATGATTTCAAAATTTTAGGAGCCCTACATGGGCCGGATCTAGAATTTACTGCTTATAATAAATAATTTTTCTCAATTCATAAAGGATTTTTATACTTTTTTATATTACAACAGTCATTGACAATTTAGAACAAAATAGACAATTTATAGACAATTTTATGAACAAAATTTGAAAAAAATCAAAACAAATCCAGAAAAAATCCTACCTCCAAAGTAATGTATATTTCTTTGTTTAATATTTTTTTTACCATTCCATAACAAGAAAAAATCGCCATTATTTTTGGCAAATAGAAAATTCGTCAGAATTTGAAACTTTGACCCCGATGAGAGGGATGAGGGATTTTTTGCGTTGATTTGTCTCCCTTAAACTCTAAAGGCAACTTTTGTCATTTCTTGTTCCGAAAATTCGGGTTTTTCGGCACACCCTTCCCGTCCTCATTTATATTTCTTGAATTTTGAAGGCGTCTTGCATGAAAAACTTATACGCATTGAAAATTCGAATACGAATATTTAAAACAAGATTAAGACCAATTTACTGCTTATAATAATTAATTTTTCTCAATTCATAAAGGATTTTTATACTTTTTTATATTACAACAGTCCTTCGCAATTTAGAACAAAATAGACAATTTATAGACAATTTTATGAACAAAATTTGAGAAAAAATCAAAACAAATCCAGAAAAAATCCTACCTCCAAAGTAATGTATATTTCTTTGTTTAATATTTTTTTGACTAACAAAAAATTAACAAGAAAAAAATCGCCATTATTTTTGGCAAATAGAAAATTCGTCAGAATTTGAAACTTCGACCCTGATGAGAGGGATTTTTTGCGTTGATTTATCTCCCTTAAACTCTAAAGGCAACTTTTGTCGTTTCTTGTTCCGAAAATTCGGGTTTTTCGGCACACCCTTCCCGTCCTCTTTTATATTTCTTAAATTTTGAAGGCGTCTTGCATGAAAAACTTATACTCATTGAAAATTCGAATACGAATATTTAAAACAAGATTAAGACCAGCCCTGGGTGAGAGAGCGCGCGAACGCTGGCCTCCCTAATCCTGCCGGTCGACACAGGGAAAGTTCAGAACTAGAGGGAACCTGTGAAGGACACAAAACACCGCGAAACCGCAGCTGCAAATCGAATTCAAACTTGACTCCGACGGAAGCCGCCAGCAGCAGCAGATAAATTATGAACTTCCCGTCTGCCTCGTTCGGTGAACGAAATAATAAAACTCACGAATCTGTAAAATGCCGGCGAAAATAAATTTTATTTCGTAGATGATCCGCAACAAGGAATGATGTTTATTATTCAGTAATAGTCGCGGATTTACAATATGAATTATATGAAACATGTACTTCGGCTTTACAATGCAACCTATTTATATTTTTACATTCCCATCGCTGTACCAAAGGTATAAAGAGAAAGTATTTTACTTTTATTTTCATGAAGCTTCCCTCACATCTCAAACACTCAGTCACGCGTATGTTACAGAATTCTACCTAATATGTAATCTCCAAACATACTTGTAATAATCACACACAAAAATTGCGAATATTCATTGTCGTCGCTCAAAAAGTGAAAAATCTTAGTAGATACACTGTTTGAAATTACAAGTTACAAGTATAGAAATAATCACTAGTTCCAAATAAAGTATTCTATTATTTCAAGTTGCTTGAACAATTTCTTTCTTTTCTACGGAATGTATTAAAAATGTTTAGCTTCTGAGAGCGAACGATTATTTATTTACAGGTGGAGTGTTTTTTTCGATTTCAATCTAAATGCTCATGAATGACTCCTTTCTTCCTTCAGAGAACTTTTTTTATGGACGACGTAATGTTGATTTTAGATGCCTATAAATGGTGAACTACTCGTATAAAATAAGACTTTCGATGTATGCAAAAAAAAAAACAGATGTGCTCTTTAGTGTTCAGTAAGTTCCTGATTATTGCAAATGAAATTTTTTAAATAATTGCAATCTAATCACAGCTTTTCGTGCTTTCCTTCGCCAAATATCCAACGGCAGATTCTGTCGACCAGATAGGCCATCGCAAAATTGCCTATTAGAACTTGAACTAACGTTTTTCGGAACTGTAACAGAAAAAAACATTTTGTTAATTTTTAAAATGTATAAATCATTCAGAAATACAGTAAAACTTCCATAATTCGAAACGCCGATCATTCGAGTGTTCAATCATTTTTAATTTTCGTTTTGTTCCCTGCTGAAACTCCCATTCTTCCTATGTTAAAAATAATAATATTTAAAAATAATATTTTAGAAACTGTTGAATTTTCAACCCGAAAATAAAAATTTTTAAGCAAAAGAGCTAATTTTCGACCAAACTGTTAAACTTTCAACAAAACAGATCCTCTTCAGCAAAAAAAAAAAAGAAAAATTTCCTACATAACGGTTGAAATTTCAACTAAATTGTTGAATTTGTAACTATGAAAAAAATTGAATTTTTACCAAAAAAGAAAGGAATTTTCAAACAAAATTATTAAAACTTCTAGAAAATAGTCAAACCTTTGATTCCGAAATATTCATTCTCAAGCAAAAAAAACTCTTTTGAATTTCCTACCAAAATAATTGAATTCTTACAACAAACAATTTTTGAACTAAATTGTTATAATTTCAATAATCCAGATCCTCTCCGACCAAAAACTCGATTATTTTACAAAACAATTAAACTTATAACCCGTCAATATAAATTTCCAACCAAACAATCGAATCTTTACCAAAAAGGATAACTTTTTGTCTAATCTATTCAACTCTCAACTAGAACAAAAATTGTATTCCTATCGAAAGAAAGTAATTTTTCAACAAAATAGAAAAATATCTTAAAAAATGGTTGCATCTGAAATCTTAAAGTACGGATTTTCAAGAAAATAAACTTATTTCAAACTTTCAACCAACAAAGTTCAATTTTTACTCGTATAGACGAATTTCCAACAACTAGTTTAATTTTCAACCAAAAAAGATGAAACAAAAAAAAAATTCATTCAAACAAAATATTTGAACTTTCAAGAAAAAAGATGACCTTTCAAACAAAAAAGATTTTTTAGTGAGGCACACACAAATTTCACACAAATTGTTGAATTTTCAACTGAAAAAGATAGAGGTACCTATTAACAAAAGAGATGTAGTTTTATTCACTCAAGATCAAAACGCAAGAAGAAAATAAATTTCAACCGAATTGATGAATTTTCTATCAAAAAGGCAGAGATTTGAACTAATCAATTGATTTTATAATCCTAAAAAAAGAATTTTTTCGTATTTTTGAGTAAAAAATTTAACTTTTCAATTGAGTGTAACTTTTTCGCTGGAAATTGATTTATTTTATTAAAAATTAAATTTTTTTGTAAAAAACTTGTATTTTTTGTTGAAAGTCTGAGTGCTTGTTTGAAAAATAACTTCATAATATATAACATGAATTAGAATTTGAATTCTTAACTAAACATATAATATTTTCTAATTTCAACCAAAGGAGATTTCATTTTCAAATGAGAAATAGTTGCATTCAACCAAAAAGAAATAATTCTTGGCAAAATAGAAGAATAAACAACCTCACAGTTAAATTTTTAACCAAAGAGGAGAAGTTCCAACTGAAGAAGATACATTTCCTGTTAATAATGGAATATTTTATTTCGGAAAAAAAATAAAAATAAAAACGGAACGAAATTTCCACACAATAACCAAATTACTACCCAGAGTTATTATTTTTTCAACAAAAAATGTATTTTGAATCAAGTAGTTTAACTTTGAGCAAAGTAGAATAACTTTTGAGCAAAAAAGATATTTTCTGATTTCAACCGAAGGAGATTTCAATTTGAAATGAAAAATAGTTGCATCCAACCAAAAATAAATAATTCTTGTTAAAATAGACGAATGAAAAAACTCAGAGTTAAATTTTTTACCAAAGAGAAGTTTTAACTAAAGAAGATACATTTCCTGTTGATGGTGGAATATTTTATTTCGGAAGAAAAAAAAAAAACGGAACGAAATTTCCGCACAATAAGCGAATTACTAACCAGAGTTATAATTCTTTCAACAAAAAATGTATGTTGAATCAAGTAGTTTAACTTTGAGCAAAGTAGAATAACTTTTGAGCAAAAAAAAAATATTTTCTAATTTCAACCGAAGGAGATTTCAATTTCAAATGAAAAATGGTTGCATCCAACCAAAAATGAATAATTCTAGTCAAAATAGAAGAATAAAAAAACTCAGAGGTTAATTTTTTACCAAAGAGGAGAAGTTTCAACCAAAAGTGAATTTTTTTTGGTTGATGAATTGATCTTTCTTTATTGAAATTCGTATTATTTGTAGGAAAATCGATGTTTTTTTAATTTGAATTAGATTTTGAACATTGAAATATAGTTGTATTGTTAGTAATCAGTAATATTTTTCTCAAATCTGGAAAATAATTCTAAACTGTCTAGCATAAGCATCTGTCGACATATTTCGACCATAAAGAACTTTATTCATTTACTTCCACAAAGTTTATCAAAATTAATGATGAATGATTTTTAATGATTCGTCTTTTGGGTTCAAAATTCAAGTATTTTAGTGGAAATCCAAAAAAATGGTTAAAAATGAATTTGTTTGTTGAACGCCCATATTTTAGGATTGCAGATTTAACCTTTTCGTAGAAAAATTGTCTATTTTGTTTCAAAATTTCTCTCTTTCTGTAGAACATTCACTTTTTGTTTGGTTGAAAATTGACCAATCTTATTGAAGAGTAATGTTTTTTTTTTATGAAGAATTTGATTGTTTATTTGGGGCATTAGCGGGTTGAAAGTTTGACTGTTTGGTGGAAAATCCGTCTCTTCGGTCGAAAAGGATATGTTTTGTTGAAAGTTCAACAATTTGGTGGAAAATTAATAATTTCAGGTTGAAAATTCAATTATTGTTCGAAAATTTGTCTTTTTGACTTGAAAATTCCACTCTTTTGGAAGAAATTTTATTTTCTTTCAGTTTGTAAGTGAAAAAATTCGTTAAAAAGAATCAGTTTTGTTTAAAGTTTAAAAGTTTGGTTACATATTAGCTTTTTTGTTGGAAATCCATCTTTTTGGGTTAAGAATATGTTTTTTTTCTGGATCAACAAGTCGGTTAAAAGTTGCCTTTTTTTGAGAATCAATATTTTCGGGTTGAAAACTAAAATAATTGTCAAAAATTCGTTTTTTTTAAATTTGGATTCCATTCTCTTGGTATGAATTCGATTTCCATTATTAACTACACATTAGCTAAACTTCCAATATTCAACTTTCAGAGTCACTCAACATATCATTGGAATCACTAAAACCCGTAGATTTCGAATATAATATTTAAAAATTGTTAAATCCAGAATTGAAGAATCCTTCAGGTTTGATCATTCAAATTCCCTAGAGTTCGAATTATGAAAGTTTCATTACCTTTATTTATAACCGTTGAATACTTACATCGCTTGGGAAATCAACGATTTCAAACTCGGCAGCAGTGTCGGGAATAAATCCAGACGCCAGGGCTAAAATGGCAACGGTGCTTCCTACAAGGGAATAGAGGAGGGCTTTGTTTTCATAGAGACTCTCCATGAAAGGTTGACCCTGAAAAATAATTCAAAATAATTTAATAAAATAGATTCAAAAACTGGAAACATGATGGTCACTCGAGGTCGAGAAAATTATACTTGGTAATTCCAGGGTTATTTGAATTTCAAAAGTTGAATATTTAAAACTTAAACAATTTATTATTAGAAGTGTTGAAAAAAATGTGCGTATTCACGAATTTCAGAAATGAAGAATGTCAAATAAATTTGGAAGTAATTCAAGAAAATTTTACGATATTTTCTAGAACTTTAGAACATTCTGAAATATTCTAGAAAAGTTATGTGCATTCAAAAGAAAATAATTTAATTTAACATTCCGAAATTATGTTTAAGAAAGAAAATTAAATACAATTTTAAACTCTTTCTAAAAAGGCCAAAATTAAGGAAATCTAGAATTTCAAATAATTCTGGAAGAGTAAGGAATCTTTTAATATATAGAAAATAAAAATAAATAGTTATATTTACGGAGAATTTTATGAACAAAGAATGTCCAATAAACTTGAAAGGCATTCGAGGAAACCTAGAGCTTTCTGATACATTTCTGAATAATCTTTGATTTCTGAGATAATCTGTAAATTCTCAAACGTTCTTCACTTTAAAAAAATAATATTCTACAATAATTCTGAAGAATATAAACATTCTAGAATTCTGGATATCCTTGATTCTGGAATGTCTTAGAATCGTTTAGAATTTTATTAAGTTCCTTCCTTCTTCTATTAATATTCTAGAATGTTTTATTGTATATGCAATACTCTTGAATTCTCCAAACGAATGCCACCAACATTCTCAAACAAATGTTTTGAAATGTTAATTTTTCATGACTTTTTACGGATATTCTATATTTTAAATTGTTCCGCATTAGATTCGTTAATTTGATGAAATTCCAAAATTTCCGCCTTCAAAACAGGCATTGAAAATCAAAATAATCTTCATCGAAGAGTCTACCAAATGTATTTTTTTTGTCAAGAAGTTGGCTTTTTTCCTTCTTCAACTAAAAAATCTTCCTTGGTACGAAATTTGTTTTTTTTTTTTGTTTCAAAAATCATCACTCTCGATGTGAATTCGTATTTTTTGTCAATTAAAAATGTGAATAAAAATTAAGCTGTTTTGGTTGATAATCCAACTGCTTTGTTGAAAATGATATTTTTTTGGTAAAATTCAACTTTTTTGAATTTAAAACTAAAATCCTGCTTGGTTGGAATGTAAACTATTACAATTTTAATTCCGGAATCGTCTTTCTTGGTTGAAAATTCAACAATTTGGTTCAAATTTTTTGTTTCTTTATTAACTGAAAAATCTTTCTTGACTGCAAACAACTTTGTGGAAAATTTGTCTTTTTGGGATAAGAGTTGAATTATTTTTTTCGAAAATTTATTTCATTAATTTTTTAGTTTGAAAGAAATATCTTCGTTTTTTAAATAAATTTGTTTTTGGTGAGAATTGAATTGTCGCGTTGGAATTGAAAACTTTTTTTTTGTTAAACATTAGTCTCTTTGGTTGAAAATTCGTTTTTCATTTTTTCTTTAAATTAATCTTCTTACTGGAAACTCTGATCATTCCATTATTGGTTTGAAATTGATCGTTCTTATTTGCGGATCCAACTAATTGGTTGAAAAATCATGTATTTTGTTAAAAGCTATTCCTTATTGTTAGAAAATGAAATCTTCTGCTTATGAAAAATTTAATCAATTGTTTGAAATATTCATGATTAATATTTTTCTAATTCATTATTTACAATCTGATTCAAAATTTGTTTTCAGTTTTGGTTGAAGATTCAACTATTTTGATGAAAATTCAACTACCTCCATGGAATTGTAACTAATTTGCAAGTTTTTTGTTGTAGGAAATTTATCTATTTGGTTGAAAACCTAATTTTTTGAATGGAAGATTCGATTTTTTTTGGCTGGAAATGGAATTTTTCAAACGCAAATTCTGACCTCTTCATTATTGGTTGAAAATTAATAGTTTTTACACGAAACTTCGACGATTTGGTTGCGATTTCATGCATTTTGTTGGAACTTCTTTTATTAGGTAGAAAGTTAATTATTAATGGGATGAAATCTTATTTTTATTGTTGCTGAAAGCTCATTTGTTTAGTAACGACTGCATAATTTTAATTCGAAATCTAAGGAATTTGAAGCATTCCAAATTAAATATATGTAGTTTAAAATTAGAAATATTTTATGCTTTGTTTTCAACGGGAGTGGTAAATAAATCTTTTAAAAAATACTTTAAATTTGCAGCATCGAAATAAATCTTCTCCAGAGCGTCTTATTTTATAAGCTGAACTTTCATTTATGACTCTTGAAAAATATTTAGAAACTTTTAGGAGAGAAAAATTGTTTAAAAATTCCAACATCAAGACAATCCCTGTCAATCATTCACTGGTGAAAAAAAATGTATGGATCTTTTTAAAATTAAAATTCATACTCATCTTGGGATTGAAAGTCGTCTTTTTGGATTGAAAATTGAACAATTATTAAATTTCAAATTGATGGACTTTGAATGCTTATTGTCCTATTTTTAAACTTTGAGCTGAAAATTCTATGATTTCCATTATTCCCAACATCTAAAAATGTTTTATTATTCTAATTTTGAAAGCTTTTCATTCGGGAAAGTAGACACTTTCAATGCCCAATCATTTTATTTTCAACGCTTATGGCCATAAATGATAAAATTGGAAATTTATTCAATTTGCAATTGTCCTATTAGATAAGATTGGATTAGATTTATCACTCCATGTATACCCTTTTCGGGTTTTCACATATCCATATTCCTCCCTCCCACAGGAGATCGTCAGACATTGAACCCTTCAACTCAAATCCCTTCCCGAAAATCCCCAATAATCCCAACTC
>WSXT02089859.1:0-11749 GCA_011762715.2 Neuroterus valhalla
GATGGAACTGTTCCATTTTAGTATTTATTTATGTATTTTTAATTATATTTTCACATATAATGTACACAAATAACTTTGTCAATTTTCAATAATGGTATTGAAATTTTTAATAAGATTCAGGGCATGGAACAAAAATCATAGGAGAAAGATTATAAAACTTCTTAAATGTTTCATTTGTGTGTGTTTTAAGATTATTGGCAAATAGTTTAATATATATTAAAATGTAAAAAAAGGTTATCAAATTAGGATATTTCAAATGAAAAAAGGATATTAATAAGTATTTTTTATCAATTTAGGAACGTATCATTTTCTCATTTTCATATATAATAGATATAATCTTATCTCAGCTTTTTGTATATAGAAGACAAATTTGATCTATACTTGGAATTTTAATTATTTCAATCTTTTTCTCAACCTAGGGAAAGTTGGTAAACTTAGTGCGCATCTTATATCTAGTCTGTTATCAAGTATTCCAAATGAAATAACTGGTTTTCACTAAAATCGTGTTGAATTTCGCTAGTTTTGCATCTTTCTTTTTCTAAAAAGACTTTCTTGAAACTATAATATGTAAATATTTAGTAAGAGTAACCTGATTTCTTACTTTTTGAACCCCAGTCAGTGGAATCAGTGAGATTTCACTGTCCTTCAGTGAAAATCTTGAAAAATCCTCACTCATTTGAATCATTTCTCAATGATTCAAATTCAGAGAGTATGTCTAAACGTTTTCAATGAGGGTGCTAGTCATGTTTTGAGATACTAAACCTTTTAATTCCGTTTTTGATATATTTTATGCGTCCTCAAACTATACCTCAAACTTGCTTTTCCTAGAAAGGCACTTCACTGCACTTTTTCATGGATCAAAGTTCCCAGGAAAATTACGGTCATAAAGTTTGAATGGGTCTATCAACACGTCTCCGCAACATGATATATTGGACTAGATCGAAATATCATAAAGTTTATAAGTACCTATATATATTTTTAGGGATTATTATTGATCAATGAATATGAAACCATAATTTTTAGCATTTATTATTCTGAAGATATAAGATATAAATGGTTAAACTTGAAAAATTGCTTCTTAAAAGCTTGATGTAAAATTGTAATTACATTTCGCTAATTCAAATTGAGAACACATTTCAAACTGAAGCTATTCAAAAGTTGTAAAATTGGAATTTTTAAGAATTAGTTATTTAAATATTTAATACATATATGTAAAATTTCTAGATATAAAGTCAATATATATTTTCAAGACGCAGCGTGACATTGACTTTGGTCATATTTCCGGAATCTAGTTGACCTAGGAACGATTTTTTATCGTTCTGAGTAGAAATCGATTGTAACACTGGAAAAGTCTCGACCCTTATCCTTTTGAATGGCATAAACAATATAATTTAAAATTATATTTTTCTGAGGTTCCTGCGACACACATATTCTATTTCTATGGAAAATTTGTCTCGTTCTGTAATGATTCGAAATTTCATAATACTGTAATTCAATCAACAAAATACGATTCTTTGAATTCTAACTCTGCTTATTTATAATAATCTTCGACATTTTCAAACTCAAAGATGTAGAATAGAATAATTTATTCAATTTTCTTCCAATTGAAAAACGTGCTTTCACCGAGAGATTAATCGCGCTTTGGCCGAACGGCTGATTTTAATTTTGACTTTTCCGGGAAGCCCATAGAAATGAAGTGAACTTTTATAATTTATTACACTGGCGCTTGATTTGCTTATCATTAATATGTTCATATGGGGGCAGTTTTACATTTCTAAACCTTCAGTTTATCGCACGTAATAAGACGCAATTTTGTCGGTTTAAACTCAGAATTGAAATAATTTTTAATACTATTTTTTGTCAGAATATTTTTGGAATAACGAAATATTATGATTATTCGAGCTTTTTTCTATTATATGAAAACAAAAAAAGTCGTGGAATTTTTCTGTATTTCCAGGAAAACCAATTGCGAACAGTGCGCGAATTTTTAAGAGAGCTCGAAGTCGGCAGACGTGCATGATGGAAGTTTGTTAATTTAATATGAAGGAAAAAGACATAGCTATGCTAATTTTGATCTCATATTTTTTTCTATTATTTGAAAACAAAAAAAGTCGTAGAATTTCCCTGTATTTCGAGAAATATCAACTGCGAAAAGCGCTCAAATTTTGAACAGAGCTCGTAGTCGGCACGTGCATGATGGAAGTTTGTTAATTTAATATGAAAGAAAAATACATATCTATGCTAATTTTTATCCCATATTTTTTTTCTATTATTTGAAAACAAAAAAAGTCGTAGAATTTTCTTGTATATCCAGAAAAATAAATTGCGAAAAGCGCTCGAATTTTGAACAGAGCTCGAAGTCGGCACGTGCATTATGGCAGTTTTCAATTTAATAAATAGGAAAAATACATAGCTATGTTCGTTTTTATCACATACTATTTAATAATAAGTAACTATGTATGATGGGATAATTTCAAAATTATTATGAAAATTTTTCTAAATTCTATTTTCCAGTTAAAATGTGTTGAGAACGATAGAAACAAATATTTTTAGGAACATATGCAAAATGATGAAAAGTGATAGTTTTATTTTCCATTTTGATCATACATATCAATAATATCAGACGCAAAAGGTATAGCTATGGCTTGAGTTTAGCTGCCGAAGGTCGAGTCTAAATTGCGCCGTACTTTTATATAGACTCTGCTTCGAGAGGAAGTCATTGGTCTTTTAAAGTACATGAAAAGTTTCTTTTCAATTTTCTCTCGTGGGAAATAAAACATATTAAAGTTTTGTGTATTTATTTGACTTCAAAAAGTCATTTTTCACTCATTTCGAGTTAAATTGTATCCGTGTGTTGCGAATAATTGACGATAACCCTAATATAATTAACTTTCATGTTTCACAAATCTCTTATGAATTTTACTGGAATTTTCATCAGGTTTTACTGATTTTCCAGCGGGAAAAATTACCAATAATAAAAATACGGATTTGTACCCAAATTTTGGTTCTAACAGCTCCTTTTCCATGTCCCGCTATTCGTACCTAAACTATTGTTTACGTAACCATGACTCATATTTGCATAGAATAATTATTCGTTAGGCATATGTTTATAATAGCTGTAATTGAAATTTTCAATTTTCAAGTGTTTGGAAGCCATTTCCAAATTCAAAACGTTCATCACGTCATTTTGAAGATTTTTGAGGACCTGACCTTCATATCCAATATTTAGATTTAAAGCCTTGAAAAATATGTTTGAAAAATCGACCTCTTCAAAGGGAGATTAGATGCTCTATAATTTGATTGTAGTTATTTAACACCTACTTCAAGTAACTGGAATTTTTTCGAGATTTCAATGCCAAGAAGGACATAATTTTTATGATATTTGTATATTATACGTGAAGAAAAGTAAAATACAAATACTAAAAGTGTACATACGAATCAAGAAACCAGTTTGTTGTATCTGTTGACCAGCTTGTGACCTTAATAGATTGTTAGTAATAGCAAACGATCAACTATTACTTCTATGCATTTATGCAAATTTACCCATTAAAGCTATCAGTCTATATTATTAAGAATATTGCTTTGAACAGCCTTGTTAAATTTATATTCACAGATCAATGAAATTCTTTTTTTACATAGAAGAAGATCAATTCAAAAGCGATGAAACGAAACATAACGTACAATACCGGATCTCTGTTCATTCAAAAGCTATAATTTCTTTTCAAACCAAAACCCTGCGAATGTGGAAATTAATTTTCATCGCATTTTTCCTGCTCCACAGTGATCTCACGTTTTATCTCTGCATCGAATGATTCAAAAAAAATTCTCAGTCTCTCGATTCCGCAAACTCTGTAAGCTATACTTCTAGCTTTTTCGAATAAAATCTCAAATTCAAAACCTTAGAATCTTTAACATCTTCGCCTGGGTCCTTCGGAAAATCTGACAGCATTTGAAATGCGCATGTAACCAGAGCGAGTGCGAAGTGGCCGAAGGCCACCAGCGAATTGCGCGTTATCCGTCACGTGCCTCTTTCTCAGAAAGACTCTGCGCCTCAATCTGCCTAAAATTTCAATACATTCTTAACCTCCTTGGGTCCTTCAATCCCCTAGGTCAAACTTCATCTGAAAAATTGCAATGGATTTTCACTTTTTTCACAGATATTCCAGCGAATAGCGTGAAGCATTCGCAATTCGCATATCCGCACCCGATCGGAATTCGAGGCAGGGCACGGCCATTTTGCACGCTTGCTTAACTTGGACATCTTGCCGCCAGAGCGCGTCCAATTTCGAAGAAGAAAATTGTGCATACCTCGCCGATTTGATCATGCTTCTTTTGCGAAATACTGGCACGATTTCCTTGCGGGGTGATTCTGATTTTCCGCGGAGACGGCTTACACGATTTCAAATCGCCCTTTTACCGGGAGATGGATGAGGAAGGCAAAGGAATGGTATAAGAGAGTGAAGAAGAGAGAGAGGGGAAATATAGAGTGGGAGAAAGAAACCGGGAAAAGAGGGGATCCACCAGCCTGGCCTTCTCAGTTCTCGTCCGCCAGCCGGTCGTCCACGAAAGGTGCCTGACAGTTCACGCCTTCCGTTCACTACAAAACTACGGGTTTCTACGCGTCTCCTCCTACCGTATCTATTCATTTACTCTTTAATTCATTCTTATATCTCCCTCATTCCTGCCCCTCCTCTTCCCTCTACCTCGCTTCTTTTCGCTATAAATTAATATCAAAATCCCTCAGAGAAAATTCGGAATGAATCAAAACGCCGGAACTTTGAGCCAATCATGAGAAAATATTCACATGAGAAACATTCACATGAGAATAAGAAACAAAATTATTTTTTTCGCCTCTCTGAACAAAGATATTGAGAATTCTTCTGGTACAACTTTTTATCTTCCTTTCTTCCTTCCCTTCTGTACTTTGTCTTCTTTCGTCACTTAGAAAAATCTCAGTCCGATGTCCGTGAGTCCAAAGATCGATTTTCGCGATCCAGTGTCGAAATTACTCGCGAGTTTAGTTGATCCCTTCCCTGTGAGAAAGACTGCAACAGTGAATGAGGAAGACTTCAATTTTTTTCTTAATCTCTCAGATATGTTCAAAATAAGGCCATATGCCATGAAAAACTGTGTTTTCAAAAAGTTTTCATATTGTGGAGATATGAGCATGCTGGTTCGTTTCATCATTGAAGAAAGTGCTTTTTTGGTTCTCCGAGTACGAAAGGTTCCGGATGACCGAGGAAAAGAAACTCCCGGAATATACAAATAAGGTATGTCCAGTGACTGTTAAGCTAATTTCTGGTATGTTTCACGTTTCTCTACTCAGATAAAAAAATTTAAAATTTTTTTTTAAATCGAAGAAATGTTTTCGAAACAACAAAAAGTTTTTTATCCAAGGAACATTTTTTTCCTTGCAGTTTCATTTTTTCCATGCAGTTCAACATTGTTGATGCTCTAAATATATTCAACTATCTTTTGATATTCAAAGGAAGCTTCGTTTGTACTTCCCATTTGCATAACTATCTCGAGTCTAGACGTATATATTTAAAAAGTAGCAAAAGTACCATTAGGAGTTGGTAGTACTGCCATGTATGTGCGCATGCGCCGGAGAAATTCCATCCAGTTTTCAAATCTTTGAATGAGACTTCTAAGTTTATATTAATTTATTGAGTGCATGAAATTATTTGATTGTCATACTAATTCAATAAGGATCAATTTTAAACCGAAGATCGTCTCTCAATTCGATAGGAATTCAAGATTGTACACTCAACCAAAAGTTCGCGTATTATCTGATAAGTTGAAACGACCTCTTCTTTAGACCCTTGAAGAGTTCCGCTTTTCATTGGACTAATGTAGTTTCAAACTTCAGAGTTTACTTCAGAGATTAGACTTGAAAAATCTCAATCGATTTAGGAGCAGTTCAATAAATATATAAATCTTGTTTTTAATAATACTTAATTAACTGAAAGCGGACCTTCTTGTCAAACACTTTTTCACATTACTTTTATCTTGTTTCACCTTACTCATGGTTTTTTATGGGCCTTACATTTGTACTTTGAAAATGAGGAACGGGGCATTAGAGATAACGATCGACTGATGTTTTACGTAATGCGTAAATGGGATCCCATAGCCTCATCACAGCTCGAGTCACGTAGAATAACATCGTTGCCATGATATATGACGTACTTAAATGCTTGTGTGATATGTTTAACTCTACACAAGGTATCCCATAAACGTCGATTCATAAATATCGGAGAGTATAGTCTGCAACAAAGGATGGCGGTTTTTCCCTCTTGTGAAACCTTATTGGGTATATATCGTTAAAAGGCAGAAAACCAATCCAGCATAAAATCTGGAATTATTAAAAACCTTTTCCTCGATTTCTAATTCAACATTTCAGGAATTTCATATTAAGAGTATTCCTAATTCTTCAATTCAGGGAGGGAAATTGCGTCATGAGGGTTGTTCCTTTATCACTTTGATATTTCAGAATTTTACGGGCGTGCAAATCCGAAATGGAGACCATTAATGTTAGAGTCATGAAATAACAATGTACGATAAAATGTACAAGTGTACGATGAAATGTACATTGTAAAATCTGTATCAGCAGAAGCATTTCAACATCATTTTTGGAAGAACCATCGTCCATTCTCAGAAAAGCATCGCTGTTCTTATTAATGGAGGCATCATTATCGCCCAGAAAGTGTGTACGCACATACGGCCTACAATTAACATGCCAATGATTCTAAATCTGTGAATGATTCCGATAAGAGCAAAGACCAAGACTTTTGGCCTCACTATCAAGATTCATGGGTTTCGCGTAACATATCCCTCGGAAAAAGTTATCTGAATTCCTTACTATATCTTCATTCTAGTTCAATGAATATAAATTAGAAGTCGAATTGTAAGGGAAATTTGAAAATGAATCTCAGGTATGAATAATTGTAATCGTAGGCGAGAACTTCCTCTCACCGTGACACAGTCAATGAACGAAAACAAAATTAGGTGGGTCCGGAAACTTTCTCCCAACTTGAATTAAATTTTTATACTCTAATGTCTCAAAACGGAGCTATAACCCATATAATTATTTTCAAAGCCTTGAAAAATTCTAGTTTTGGATTTTTAAAAAAGGTAGAGTTGACTATAAACTGTCATTTATACATGCATTTCGCAATACGTAATTAGTCTTCACAATCTTTTACAGAGATTGAAGCCTTAATTAATAGTTGTACTTTGATCCAAATATTCTCTATTCCATCGTTATAGCGAGGTCATTTTTAGCATATTGGTGTATTTTTATCAACCCAAGATAACACTTTTTCTTGCCAATATTCTCAAATGGTCAAGCTTCTTAAATGTTTCTAACACATGTAGTAGATAAACCCCAGTATTCGTGAGCCAAAATTTTCCAACACTGTCAATCCCTATTAGAAACTTCATGAATCGCTTCCAAGTACATATCATTCTTTATAATATGGCAGCATCTATGTGTACGAAAAAGTCCGGCTATTATTGTTTTATTAAATATTTAGAACCTTTTTTTATTATACTCCTTGAATTAAATGGCTGACCAAAACATCTCTTCTACTGATGCGTGAAATCGGCCTCAGATCGATCGCTCTTCTTCGCTTTGATGGTTCTTTAGATTTAAAAATAAATAGAGTCAGTCATAAATCCCAGTAGGTAACTAATTAGCTTGACTAATTTTTATTTATCTTGTGCCTAAAGATAATGGATCTATCAGTTTCACATGTTTTAAATTTTGAAGCTATCTGAGACACATGTTTTCGTAAAAGAGAACAGACAAGCAATTATTCAGGAAAGTTTAATTTTCCGAAATAAAGTCTCTGAAGTGTAATAAAAATATTTTAGTAACGATTGTCTAGCTCTACTGTATACTTTTTTTTTTTACTCGAAATTGGCCGGTGTCCAAGCGAGCTTCGAAGTCCTGTCTATTTTTGTTAATTTCGATTATCTCTTGAAAAGCAGACGCGTATACTTATTTCTACGATGAATCATGAGGGTATCATTTTTTAAAATGCGCGCCCTTCTGTCTCGCATAGACGACTCTTTCCACTGACCGAGTCTCAAAGAAAGCGGGGAAACCCAAATTAAAAATTCGTATCATTTGAAAAAAAAGGATTTAAGCTTCAAGCTCTGTATAAGGTTATGAAGACTAAATTACGAATTGAAAAATTTATAGCATATATAAATATCATTTTCTACATGGAACGGAAACTATTCAAATTATTGCATTAGAATTCGGATTTAGAAGAGAAGATTTGAAAAAAATCGTTCCTACAATTCAAAATTCGTCGTAAGCAGTCTTTAGAGTAGAAGTAGTATTCCATTAGTTGCATTATTTCGATTCAAAATTCATTTCTGGTTGAAGATTGTAACTACTTAGTGAAGAATCAATTCATCTTTTTCGGTGAAAATTCAAGTATTTATTTGAACATTGATTTTTGAATTTGAGCAATAAACTATTTCTTTGAGAATTTATGTACTTGGTGGAAAATTTTCCTTTTTGGTAAAATATTAATCTTCATGGTTAAAAATTCATCTTTTTCCTTAAAATACATCTATTCATTTGAAGATTCCTCATTATACCTGAAAATTCATCGGTTTGGTTGAAAATCACTTTCTTCAACTGAAAATGTAACTGTTTCATTTTTAGTGGAAAATTGATCTTTTCTAGTAAAAAATTCGAGAATTTGTTGAAAATTCGTCTTTTGGAATTGAGAATTCAATTATTATGTTGAAACTCCACATATTTTGTTGAAAAACTGGTTCTTGGGTAGAAAATTATCTTTTCCTGCGGAAGTTAATATTCTTCCTCAGAAATTCTTCTTTACGGTTAACAGTTCAAATTATACAGTTAAACATTTTTCATTTTAGTCGCACATTATTCTAGTTGAAAACTCTTATGTTTCGTTTATAATTAATTTTTTGAGCCAAAAATGTCACTTTTCCATTTTTGTTTAAAAATTGGTATTTTCATAGTTCAAATTTGAACTATTTTGTTAAAAAATTGTGTTTTTTTGGTTGAAAATCAATTTTTTGTCGAAAATTGAACTATTCTAGTTAACTGATCATCATCTCAGGTAAAAAGTAGTCTTTTTGCATTAAAATTCAACTACTTCAGTTAAATATTTACAATATCATTTGATTCTTCATCATTTTGTGTAAAATGTAGTAATTTTTTCGGCAGTTAGTTTTTTTGTTTGTTTAAAGTTAGTTTTTTTTAAGAGTTAGTTTTTTTAATAATCTTTTGGGGGAGTTGTATTGACCCTCTATAATAAAATTCGTAAAGAAAATTTGTTGTTCATTGCTAAAAATGTTACTGCTTCATTTTTCGTTGCGAATAATTATTTTTCGAGTTCGAAATTCGACTATTTCGTTGAAACATTATATTTTTTCTTAGAAAATGATTCTTTTCATTTGGAAATTGATCTTCTTTTTTTGAAATTCACCCTTATGGATGAAAATTGAAGTGCTCTAGTTAAATATTTATTTTTGATTTGAATATTCATCTTCTTGATCGAGAAAAGAACTAATAGTTGTAAATCCGCTTTTTCATCGTGAATTGATTTTTCTTAATTATGAGTTTACCTGTTCCAATTTACGTAAAAAAATGATATTTTTTTGTTGAAAATTTGAGAACTCTTTTCAAAATTGATTTATTTTGCATTGTTTGATCTGTTGTATTAAAGAATGTTTAGAATAATTGTCATAAATAAAAATAAATGTTTGCATTTTGCGACAAATATTTATAAATATTTTACTTCTAGTTGACCGGGAAAATTGAAAAACTTGACCGTTAAGAACCGGGAAATGACCGGGAATTTGAAATCGTCCGCCTAATCGCCACCCTGATTTTTTAATGTTTCGAAAATAATGATATAGGCTATCGCTCCATCTTAAGGTCATTTAATTTGTATGAATAATTATGCATAATTGATCAATTTGTATGACTGAACATGAATCTGCACTGTGGAGATAGCGGAATCTTTTCTGGGATTCCCCGCGCAAACTATGATTCATTCATAAAAGGGCTAATGAGTTTGTGCAACACATAAAATGTACTTTGCACGCGCAGAGCGACGCGCGCTCAACGCATATAAAGGTTAATGTGTCCATTCGAGACAAGAACTCTTTCGTAACAACCTGCTAATGCAAAATACAATGTGCATTAGGTACAAACATTCGGTGTAGAGTAATGGAGTTGTATTTTCCATTTTAAAATTTGTTTATGTAGTTCTTAGTGTCAAAAAAAAATAATTTTGCAAGGCTCTCTAAATTTTTATATGTAGATAATTTTGATGATAATATGTCACTCATTTCTCAAGAATTCAATAAGTATACTTCCATTGGGAATCTGTGGAAAGCCGCTTTCCACTGATTCTTGAGTAGATACAAATTGCAGTATTTTCCTTCATTTGGAAATTAAGTAGTATCACTTACTTTCCACCTGTTACCGTGAGATTATCATTAATTAAAGTCTTATAAACGAGTTCCTGATTCTCACAATGAGTTCAATTCCACTGATTAGCAGATGGTTTTTTTCAATTTGAATGTTTTATCAAAACGGTCTATAAATTCGAATTGTTCCTCGTTTAAACTACCTTCGTTATTTTGACTTTGCATTCATTCAATTTCGTATTCTTAGCTCAGCAATGATTTGGAGGTAATATGAATAATAAAAATTCAAATTTGTAAAGTTCGTAAAGTTGAGAGACTCAGATTTCATGTCAACTGAAATTCTAAATTATGAGTATTAAGAATGCTCATAACAGAATACAATAAATTTCAGTAGATTAGAAGAATGATATCGACATCTTATGGAAAAATCATTCATTACTTGTACATCATGTTAAAGTGTTCCAACTATACTAATGAGTTATCTTATTGATTTGTTTGCAATACAATTTTCCACATACTTTCCTCCATATTTCAATTTTTAGCTCTATTCCTTTCATGATAAATTCCATTAATTTTGGAAACATTTCGACCATGATGAAGTTGTAATTTTCCGTTACTTCCAAAAATAATTATCCACGGTGGGATTGTTTTCGAAATTTATTGAACATTGATTAGCCCCGTGAACAATTTTTTCTTTTGCAGTGTAACTTTTCTATTACTTTTGTACTGAAGACTTACTTATACCCGTCACTTGATTAGGACTAGGACTCCATTCTAAATTTTAGAACAATTTTTCTCTCATTTATTTCCACTTCTAGTTACATTTTATTATTGTTATTTTTTGACTTCGGAAAAAGATCGAGAGAAAACAATCCGGAAAATCAATCGTTTTGAATCAAAGACTTGCAAAAGTTATCACTTTTACATGTAATTTAGTACAAATAATTGATTGGTGTCAAATTCTAGTAATATAAAAATGTTTTTCTTTTCAAACTATTAGCCATTCGGATGGTTTCCTTTTCCACTTTTTCTTTCACAAAAATGGTGACTAGGAGTAATTTACGCTTATATTGTAGAATCACGGCTTTTCTGAATTTCAACATTTTACTTGCAGTTTTTATTTTAGTAACTTAAATTGATCATTAAACACAGGAATCAGTCGAAGGAAGTGAGTAAATAATTGTTTCTATTTATGTTTTAATAAATAAAGTGTTTCTCGAAAAACCTAGGAAAGGTGGCCGGATATGACTGAAATAGCTCTTCCCCACTTTGCTTGAGTAATAATAATTGGAAGTTTTGTGTATATACGCCTAAAGCCCGCTTTTCC
>WSXT02089881.1:0-11748 GCA_011762715.2 Neuroterus valhalla
GAGCTCTGAAATCTGCCACTTTCACGGCTCTTCGGAGGCAATGAAAATTGGACTTTCACCAGACATGCCGTGAAAAAACATTTAAACAAATTGGTCCTAATATTATCATTTTTCTTAAAATAACTTAAGCAGTCGATTCTACGAAAAAAATTAATGCGGAAGTCTTATTACCATTTTTCTGTCCAACTTTATTTTAATAGTAGAAATTAGTAATAAAGATGTGATGTTTCTTATGTATATGTTCGTGCATATCTCTGGAATGGCAAAACCGATTTTATTAGGGTTGGTCTTATTTGAAAGGGTTTATTTTGCGGTTGGGCTCATTAAATTTTTAGGTCATTCGCAATCGTTCATACAAAAATATTCAAATAAATTACTCTAAATATTATCATTTTTCTTGAAATAACTTGACCAGTCGATTCTGCGGAAAAAATTATTGCGGATGTCCTGGTTCGTGCATATATTTAGAATGGCTGAACCGATAATATTGGGGTTGGTCTTGTTCCTGTTCCTGTCGGCCTAAGTTGTGGAAATTCCGTTGGAAAAGAGGTAGTTTTTTAGTAACAAATGCCTTTTTGAAAAATTTAATAAAAACTTTAAGCTAGAATTTTCTACACTTTTTAAAGGTGAAAAGAGACATATTTTCTGAGAGTTTGAAAGATTTTCATAAATTATTACAAAAACTATTGCATATTCTAAAACGGCAATTTTCAGCGCTTTTAATTATTTTGCAGGTAAAGAAATAAACCGATTTGAATTTCAGACCAGCCATTTTGTAGATCTTTTTGAGACCTATATTTTTGAATAGCAGGAGTCCTTGGCGTCTGACTGAAACATATAGACTTTGTTTCTATACGCCAAAACTACAAAACTGCGTCGTTTTCTTCAGGTATCAATTTTGCCATCGTTTTTTATAGGGTCCCTGGACTGAATACAAAGATAGCACCATTAAACACAGTCAATTATAATACTGCTAGAATTCATGCACTGCCTAAGTTTCTTGAACAAAAATTTCCACTTAGACCGTTTGTATCTTCCATCGAAACTCCAGTATCAGACATCTTATTCTTATCTGAAATAGTCATGCAGGACTTGGAGACGGAAGTGTAAAATAAATTCGACTTTGAGATTATAATTAATATCCGTTATGTTGATGACCCCTTTTTTATCATTCCTGATAATAAAGTATATTTGTTCGTTTAATATGTCAATTCTTATAATAAGAGATTACGATTCACTGTCGAAAAGGAAGTTATTAAATCACCCATTTCTCTGTATTTGGATTTAACGAGACAAGAGAACAATATTATCAAAACTAAATTGGTTCCGTAAAAAACGTATTATGGGATATATTTGAACTCTTTTTCAAATCATCCATTAGAGCACATAATTGATGTAGTCAAAAATATTGTCGATCCAGCTATTCTTCTAGCAGATGCTCCGTTTCAATCCAAAAAATTTTAATTAGTAAGAAAAATTCTGTTTTTCAGTGATTTTCCTAGTGATTTCACTAACAATCATGGGAGGACATGTTATATCCATTCCTATTTGAGGCAAAATCTCAAGAAATCTTTTCCAGGGTAGACACAAAACCTTATAAAATAGTAAAATTAGGAAAAGATAGACTTGATGTTTTGGATCAATGTAATATTGTGTACAGAATACCTTATCTTTGTGGATAAACTTATAGTCAAGGAACATAAGAATAAGATCAGGCTAAATGAAAAATATCATGAGGCTATAAGCGAATATTCAACAAAAGAACTTCAAAGTGACTTAACATTTATGAAATGGGATGATGTGGCAATTTTATATTTTGAACCAAACAAATGTGAACGTATCTTTGCTGAGATGGTGTTCATACACAGAGAAGGAAATAACTGCGTGAATTTGATTTCTGATTTGGATTATTTCAGTAGATTTGACGACGAGAATGTAGAAATTTTAACTTAATTTTATAATGGAATTCCAACTTCTTTTTGTAACGGATTCTTACTAAATCCATAGAACTTGCACTCCGGAATAGAAATCTTGAGTTGTCAATATCTACATGATAATTGTTATATTTTATCGAGCAAATATCGCTTTATTATAAAGTGTTATAAGATATATATTATAAGAATCTCCCTGTTTCCATTTTATCGGCTATATCGCAGTATGTTTTTAAATTTCATATTGTCATTTTTCATCTATACAGATCTAATGAAGAAGACCAACTTATTCTCGAAACGTTTTCGATTTTTTATGATTTTTAAATTAGAGTAAAAAGATAAGTCTTGAAGATGTCGTCATTTAAAGGTTTTCAGCTATATTGCATTCAAACTCATTATTCAATCATTATTAATTATTATTAAAAATATACCATAAAGGAGGTAGAAAAAACAATTTAAATTGCATCTTACCACTGAGAACGGCTGCAATTTGTAGCCAGTAGTGTCCAGCTTTGAAGGAACCTTTTGCTTTCTCTTGGTTTTCTTCTTTTGGGACCTTCTCGTAATCAGACTGTTTTGAATATGCCTCATTTTTCTTGCTTTCCATGTTTTCTTCTAAAATTTCTCTCTCTTTTATACACCATCCTTTGACGCTTTTTGCTAGAAACTTCTAATGAAATTAGGCAGATGAGTAATTGGTACATATTTATACACAAAGTTGATATAGTTTCAGAGGGCAAGATGCTCGATAAATGATTAGTAAAATACTGCTCACAATGTTTAA
The DNA here is from genome assembly GCA_011762715.2 of Neuroterus valhalla. Taxonomy (NCBI): domain Eukaryota; kingdom Metazoa; phylum Arthropoda; class Insecta; order Hymenoptera; family Cynipidae; genus Neuroterus; species Neuroterus valhalla. The sequence goes on from WSXT02089881.1 coordinate 2,716, forward strand.
AGATTAGTTAGTATTTTGGTCCGTAAATATTTTCCTATCAAGGCACTATATTTGTTAGAAAAAGTTGATATAAGCTCTGGCGCAATTTGTTGTAATATGTTGTTGTAATCTTAAGATAAAACGCCCAGTCTGTGCCAGCTTGAGCTATTTGGTTAAGTTCAGAAAAGTAAATGAAATTCAAGACGAGATATGATGAAAAATAATTAATATTCATGGAATACACAGTTAATTATTATTTATTTGCGCCCATACTTGCGAAACACTTGTATTTTCCTGGTACAAAAATCAAATGATAAAATCAATCAAACAAAAAAAAAACAATTCTGCTCCAAGAATTACCCATATTATCTCGAATTTTTCCTTCAGGTTTGAAACTCGCGGTTTTGAAGTTTTATTCTTCGACTTTTCGAGTAGCAAGGGCATACGACGGCAGACGTCAGTCGAGACTTCTCATCAGCAACTCGCATTCACTAATAAATTATTTTTACACAATTCTTGCAACAGATTGCTTATTTGATTAATAAGTTAGTAATATAATATTTCTATATTTTTGTGATCGTCCACACATTTCTCGCATTTTTTGCATACTAATCAAACGTCCGTAAATTAACAAATATGCCTTTTGAGATTGCGCTACAACAATATAAGATCCAAAATCTTAAATTCACAATTATTACGCTCTTCGCAGTTTTTTGATTATGTCTTTCACAATCCTCATCATTAAATGAGTTTCATTCAAAACACTGTCAGATCGTACTTTCGAACTTATTTCTTATCAAAACTTAAGAAAAAGGAAATTTCGTGATTGGATAATTTTATGTGCAGATCTCTGGTCATATTGCCCAGCCCCAATTATTGCCTATAGCCAAAAAATATCAATGCAGGTTCGGAAATGTTATTTTGAATACTGCTTCACGAAAAAAAAAAAAATTCAGTGGAAAATATCACCCTCTTTATTAATAAAAATGTTTCCCCTTACTTTTTTGCGAAAATTCGAGACGTTATTCTTAAATCGTGACGTAATAATCCTATGATTTTCTGCGGAGTCAGGGGTTTTCTCAATCAATGTATTTTTCCTCTTCATCACTCAATGATAACACTCTATAATATGTCTCTGTTCACAGATGTTGAAAATCTCTTCGAAACTCAGCTTAATAACATCTTAATCAAAGATTCATTCATTATTTTTGTCATAAAAATCGACCACTTGGCGAGCACTGGGATCTTGTCGTTGACTAGTTGTTTAACGTTAATTTGTGACAAGATAATACCATACGATTTCGTGATCTCCATAAGCAATATAATTAATTTTTCAGCAAAAAAGTGTTTTTAAAGGAGCTCATTTTTTCTTTTGTGTCAACTTGATACATCTCAATATATTGGATAAAAGCGTAAGAAAATTTCATCTGCTTTGTAGGATGCACATTGCACAGGGAACACTTTATGTTACTCACGGATTATTCTTGCTCCATACTGTTCTTATCACATAAATTGTGTCCGATTGCAGTAATTATCTACTCAATGTGTATACACTGCAACCTCTTAATAAACCCCTTCTGTTCAAGCGGTTTATAGAATCTTTGTCGTGGATGACCGTATACACATTTCAAAAGATTTATTTTTATTTTTATTTTTATTTTATTTTTATTTTTATTTTATTTTTTTTTTATATCCCTTACTTAAACTTTCCCATGTCAACAAATTTAATTTCAAATGGCGCAATTTTCCTCGAACCGGCACTGACATGAGTGTATATTTCTAAATATTTCTATATTATGAATAGAATATATTGCTAATGCACGAAAGCAAACTCCATATACGTATTTTTCCGCTGATAAGAAACTGTCACAACAATGACTGTAATCAAGTAAAATAATCAGAACTTATCAGATAAATAGTATGGTGTATAATCCTACTACTGCATCATCATCTGATTCTATCTTTCTGAAATAATTCCCCTCCTAATGGTATTCTCTAGATCTCTAGAATATGCTGCTGATTCCTGGTCCATATCAAGTCACATGTGGCAAGTCTCACCTTCTGCAAATCTCTTTGCGGCAAGTCTAACCTGCGACAAGTCTCTCTTACGGCATGCCTTTCCTGCATCTAGTCTCTCCTGTGGCATGTCTCCCTTGTGGCATCTCTCCCGAGTAGATTGCCAATTTTGTGGCTAGCCTTCCGAACTGAATTAATTGCCGCTGGTATCTCCCTCCCTCTAAAGTGGCAAAAGTGCAGCATCTCTCCCTAACTTGATTGACCATTTTTAGCTTTGTGAACTACATAATTTCCATGACGAGCCCCACCGCCCCCCCCCCCCCCATGGGACTTGTGGAAAGGAGGAGGTATGTAACCAACATTATTTCCTTAACCTATCACAGAGGTGCCTTCCTGCCTCATTCAAAACTTGGGAAAGAGGGCAGATATTGACCCTGCATCATTTTCATGAACAGTCTTTTGCCACTTCAAATTTTTCTAAGGGGAGAGATGCCATATTTTTGCCACTTAACGGCAGAGAGATGCTGCAATGAAATCAGCAATTTACTCGATAAAGATGCTACAGGGGAGACATGCCGCAGGAGAGACTTGCCGCAAGTAAGACATGCCACAGATGAGACTTGTCACAGGTGAGACTTGCTGCATGTGATTTGATGTGGACCTGCTGGGTACAAGTTTGGACCATCATCTACGGGACAGCGATCTATTTTATTGAAATTGTATTCTCTAGAGGCAGCACTGTAAAAAAAGTGGATGGAAATTACAAGTCGATTTTTAAACATTTTACGGTGATTCATGTGGTTATTTTACAAGTTAACTGTGAACTTGTAGCGATTGAAGGTGTAATTGTACAATAATGGTATAAATTTTACCATAAAAGTGTAATATTAGTGCGTAAATCAGTTACATTGTCAATCAAGTTACATTGTAACTTTACACCATTTTGGCAGAGTTACCACTGTAATGATTGTAATTTTCCACTTTTTTGATAACATTACCCCGTTGATCACTGGTATTTTCATTTCAATTTTTGCCATGACTATTGTGGTAATTTTTAACCACATTTTTTTACAGTGTATAAAATGCGGGCGTCTGGATGAAAGGGTCTCTTATTGCCGGTATGAAGAAGCGTATTGGCAAAGGAAACATCCACCGCGGACAAAGAGGCGCTGCTGTATCAAAACGAGCACGGCTGCCTATGGGATTCAACATGCAATGATTAGCATTAGTCTTAACACGTTTATTGAAGTAAAGTATAATTTAAATGTGATAAAAATGTTTCTATTCTCTCTGGAAACATTGTATGAGTATGCTGTTGGAACGCCGTCTTGCAGAAACATGACCGAAGGTGAAAGAGCGATCAATTCTGGTTTTATAATCGTGTATGGAACGACTTACGAAGGGGAAGATAGGATTGACACATTTTCACTATGCTTACGTACAAGCGGATAAGCCTCAGAGCCACATACAATTACAGGAAAATTGTCGATAATTCGTGATAATAATAACAACCGTGAGATCAATCAACAAGTGTCTTTCATTGACATGGACTGCACTTGCAAAGCTGTCACGAGCCACTGTTGCAAGCACATTGTTGCTACACTGTTGTATTGCAATAGGCATGTGAAATTAATATAATTATGCACAGCAACGCTTTCTCCAACAAGATTTTCCACTGTAACAGTACTACTGCCAAAATTTGGTACTTAATGGAAACTCAAATTAGTGTTGATATTTTTTTTGGAGTCACAATTGACAATACAGCACACATTGACTTTGCGAGTATCGTTTCACTTTCTATGGTTCTAGGAGAATGCCATTTCTAAGATTTTATATTACCCTAATAAACTTATGTACGTCTAACTGATTGATCTGACACAAAATTAGTTACTATCCCGTCATTTGAGTGCAACACGCATGTAAACAATACTACGTGTATCCCATAGGCAGCCATGTTGGTTAGTTCGCTAGATGGCCACCAGGTCTCGCATTGCAACTTTAAATTACCCATACGGTCATATAACTTAGTAAATTCACGGAATATTAGGCTCAAAACCAACGTTTCAGATTGAAAGACAAGTCACCGGGTTATTTATGAAGTCCAAACTTCTAAAATCGCTTTTTGAGAAAAACGCATCTCAAGCTAGAAAGAGTCATAAGAATTACATATGAGCGCATGTACCATAATTTTTCTTTAAAGATGAAGTATGTTCACTTTCGGTTGCTTTCGGGACATGTTGACAGTGTCAATAGATTTCGTATACGTCCTTGTATCATCGTTCACTCGAAACCCGGAAATAACAATTTGGACCCTGACTATAGAAAAAAACGAATATCTCCTTGTATATGGAATGTACACAAACAAACATTACTGCATAATGTCTACGAGTGTAAAATTTCAAAATCTTAGATGATTAAATCTATGATATAAGATTTTAAATCTAATATCCATATTACAATTCAAATTCATTATATATAACCTCAGACATATATAGAATAACTCGTGCAACATATTCACAAAACACATTAGTTATTAATAACAATTTTTGAAGATGAAAACTATAGATGGGAGTGAGAAAAAATTCTGATTTTCTAATATGATAAGTACGGAAGTGACCATCAGAATGTTACATGAACGAGACTAAACGAGGTTATGTATGATATGATACGTAAAGAAAAGAAAGAGAAAATCACTTACTTTATGAATCCAAATCAGGGGTGATTACTGTCACTTTATCACTTATGACTTCTTACGATACGAGTGGATGCAAAGCATAAAACCATATGATACGTGCCTCTGAAATCTGAGACTCAACGGCCGCCTGAATGTTCTAAAAACTAAGGTATAATGGCCTTAACAATAAAGATAATAAGAATCTCACATCTCGAGATGATCTTTGGTAACATCTTTATACATCAGAAAAATATTATAGATTATACGCGCTGAGATGTATGAGTATTTATTCAAACAGTCCGCTTTGTCACTTATTCATCAATAAGGGTCAACATCAGGCTGGATTCTGTCCGAAGTTGACCTAAATTGACAAGCGACAATGTGGGCTGTTTTGATACGGGCATGCATCGTTGAACGGATTAGGTTTGATTCGTTTTCATTTGATTTATTCGGTAATAATCTAACAGTACATACACCAATTCCTGGTTACATAATTATTATTAGGCAACAGTAGTACCTCTTTCGCAATCCATTATTCTCTAACTTAGTTAACCTTAAAATCTTGAACCATCTTTGTTACATAGTGTACGCTAAATCCGCAATCTTAAATTTTAGGTTTTTTTATGGTTATTCCGCGTAATTTTTATTGAACAACAAAAATGGCCAAAACAAAGTTATAAAGAATTGTATACCCCAAATTTTTTATCTGAACAATTTTTCCGAATTAATAATATTTATTGCCGATGTCGAGCAAAAACCGAGCAAAACTGTGAAATGGGTGCAGTTTTTTCCATTTTTCGGTCATTCGCATAAAAAACAAGTGCCATATTTAAATGGCAAAGTTGTAGAACATGAAATTTCCAATAATTTCCTATCAGTAAGTTTTTTTATACGGACCATACATGAGATGAGTAAACCTGATCAGTTACTGTTCACACCGTAACTGTTACTGCGCTTACTGTAACAGCTACGAATGAAGAACGGATTATAGATAAACCGTGACTGCTACTGCCAGCAACGGAACTATTCCAGCCACCCCGTAACAGTTACTGCGCGCCACTTGAAAACTTTTCGCAGTAACCGTTGCTTCGCTGACAGTAATAGCTACTGCGAATACCCGAATCACTTCGTCGAACGCAGCAGTAGTAGTGCAATGGAATTTGATGAGCAGTGCAACGAAATTTGATGCCTCATTGCTAACAGAATTTTAGTTCTATTAAAATCTAATGGTTTTCCATTTGAACTTTGACCTTGCACATTACCCATTGAATCTTATACATTTCTTGAGGAACTACATAAACTGGAGGAGAGGATCAGCCGTCGTTCCGGGTTTCGAGTTTCAACTGAAAAACTTTTGAGGTTAGTTTCGTACATTATTTTATTTAGGTTTGTTCATTATTTCATCAATACGATCACTACATAAATTGGCAATACTGATATATATTTTAAAGAAAATATTTCCCGAAAAAGTAATAAAGAGTAGCGTTTATTGTCATATCCGAATTCGCCAGATAAATTTCACTTCTTCCGCCTGGTCTTAAGCAGGTTTTTAATTTTTTTCAGTAATTAATATTTATATTCAGCTTATTTTGATTTATTTTGGACCTTTAGCGTTTAATGAGCAAGCTGTTCCTGTGAGATGAGTTTTTAATTATTCTCATATAATATTCACATCTAGGTATCGTTGAATAAATTAAAAAAAAATACTGAATAGATACGCAACGTAGGTAAAGCAAAAAACTGCGCGTGCAGCGATGTTTACGGGCTAAATAGGAACGAGACCGTAACCATTACTGCTGTGGCAGTAACTATGACTGCGTTGCGTCTTACTGTCTCGTGCCGAACAGATACTCTGCAGGCAGCAAAGGTCCATGTGAGCGCAGTAACAGTTACAGTTACTCCGTGTACGCTCTCCCGGGCTTCCGGCTGCGAGACTCGTAATACAATGTCATGCGGCCAGTTCCTTTCCTATTTCAACCAATCTAGTTTACTATTATCCATGATTTTCGTGCGAAATTCCAATTATCCAAATTTTCCATTGTTGTCCCTTCAGAGTAATGATTCGATAAATACTGAAAAAATATAAATAATTTGGCACTCCCAGCAGCTGGCAATAAACTAGTGAAATAATTATGGGAGAAATTAATGGGCCTGGAGAAATTTGCACATTCCTTGGAACCTGGGATCCTCACTACTGATGTAGTGTATCTTTTCTCCAAATATTATCCTTGAAATCCCTAACATCGTTTTTTATAAATAATAATCACATAAATAATCCACTAAGTGACATCCTTACACGGGCCAATTAGTATCCAAAATCGTTCGTTTCAGGCTTCACTTTTCTTCTTATATACAATTTCTCTCCAAACATCCCTATCCTGGCATACATCTCTTGCTTCTTCCACATCCATGCATCTTTTCATACAGGCTATTGTGTTTCTACTGCTCTTTATATTTCTTCTCTTGAGGGTCTCGTTCAGTTATTCTATCCCTTCCTTCTTTGGTCTGCCTCTGGGTACGCTACCATTCACCCTACCTAGATACACTTGCTTTGTTAATCGTCCTTCATCCATTCTCTCAACGTGACCGAACAATCTCAGTGAATTTCTTTCACTCTTGTCAAACAGCGTTTCTTCTACACCACGTTATTTGAGAACCTACTCATTACTCATTTTGTCCATTAGCGTTTCACCCCACATATTACGTAAAAATTGCATGGCGATCGAATTGAGTTTACTCTTGTCCTTTGCTTGATACTTCCAGGTCTTGCTACCGTACAGGACAGTTGGTGCTAGTACAGAATTGTTTACAGCAATTTTTGCTTTATTTGTAACATTTTTGCTTTCAGTAATAGCACGTACATTGCCAATAATCTTTCTACCCTCATTCATACGCCTGGAAATCTCTGCATCTATCTTCCCGTCAGAAGTGAATAAAAATCCAAGATACACGAAATTATGAAGTTGTTCTATCCTTTCTCCATTTAGGGTAATATTGCAATTTGTTTTCGCATCGTTACTTTCCAACCCAATAATTTTTGTTTTATTCACGTTAATTTTAAGACCAATGCTCTTCATGCTGGTATTCAGTCTGCTCAACATCCTCTGCAAATCATCGCATGATTCTGCCGTAACCATTTTGTCGTCTGCAAACGCAAGGCCACGAACTTCCACTGTCCCAAGATCAACACCTCACTCGGCAAAGAGAGCCATTCTCAGACATTTGTCCATGTATATATTAAACATCCGGGATGACATAACGCATCCTTGTCAAACGCCCTGCGTAATATAAATCCTATCGCTTAGTTGTCCGTTTACTCTTACACTTTCTTTGCTACCATTATACAGGGTGTCTGAAAAGTCCCGGCACGGTTGGATATTTCCTCAGATAAAATATTTTTAAAAAAGTGAAGGTCATTCCTGAAATAAATTTCAACGAGGAATTCAATGGCGACCTTCATTTTGACCTTAAAGTTGACTTTCATGGCTTTTTGAAGGTCAACTTTGTTTTTTAAATGGAAACCCCCTTTTTACATCTGCAATCGATAGAGCGGAAAATTCCACGTTCAGATACGTACCCAAGTCAATTGTGACGTTCAAGGTCAGTTAGAGGTTATTTGAAATTATCAAAGTTTTCCAAGAGGTCAGAGCAATTCCTGAAGTTAATTCCAACGAGAAATTCAATGGTGAGCTCTGTATTGATCTTGGTGATGATCTTCAAGGTGTTTTCAAGTTTTTTTCAAGGTTTTTTCCAAGCAGTTTACGTTTACGTTTAGCATTACCCAGGAACAACGACGTGGACGTAAATTCTATTTCCTTTGGGGTGCTTGATTAGCGTGAGTCCCCTTGCCTCACGTTTCGGGATGCTTTAATTGACCTTGATCGTTACAATTGACGTAACGATACGGTACGTATCTGAGCGTAGAATTTTCCGCTCTATCGATTGCAGATGTAGAAAGGGGGTTTCCATTAAAAAAAAACAAAGTTTACCTCCAATAAGCCATGAAGGTCAACTTCAAGGTCAAAATGAAGGTCATAATTGAATTCCTCGTTGAAATTAAGTTCAGGAATGACCTTCATTTTTTTGAAAAACATTTTACCTGAAGAAATATCCAACCATCCTGGGACTTTTTGGACACCCTGCATATTGCTTATGTTGCTTTCAGAAGCCACCTAGTCACTCCATATTCTTTGAGGACCTCCCAAAGTTCAGCTCTATTCACCTTGTCGAAAGCTTTTCCCAGATCAACAAATGCACAGAGAACTTTTTTGTTCACTCTTAGCTTTCTTCTGTGATCTGTCTCAAGCTAAATATCTGATCCGCACATGATCTCCCTGGCATGAATCCACATTGAACTTCCCAGA
>WSXT02089892.1:0-11748 GCA_011762715.2 Neuroterus valhalla
TAAATAAGCATGCTTGTTAACTCGCATTAATTATTACCTCACTAAGTGAAAAGTGGACAAAAAGCTTAAGAGTTTAGAAAAAACCGAAACTGTCTAGCACTTATTTAAGAGGAAAAAGCCTTAAACGATAATAATTTGTTTAAGCACTTATTTTCTTCGGATTATATTAAATATTAACTCATTTCAAGTGAAAAGTGGGCAAAAATTAAAAAATTTCAGAAAAAACCTCAAGTTCAATCATTAGGCAAAGAAAATATTATTAGCAATGATAATAAATTGTTTAAACAATTATTTTTTCAACATGAATTAAGTATTACTTTAATCTTATTGAAAAGTGATAAAAAGTAGAAGAAAATCATAAAAAAAAATTTTTTTTTAAAACTGAAAAATCTCCTTCTTCTTCTTCTTTTTTCTTCTTTCTGAAAATCTTCTTTATTCAAGAAGAAAATAGCTATAAACATTTACAATTTGTTAAAACAATTTTTTTTGATAAATTAAATAAAATAATTATTTACGTTCAGTGGAAAGTGAACGAAAAGTTGAAAATTTCCGGAAAACCCGACACTTGGTAGCATTATTCTATGAGAATATTGTTATAATTCTTAAGAAATTGTTTAAACTATTCTTCTTGTTAACTCAAATTGATTATTACCCCGCTTTGACTGACATGTTGAAAATAAGTTGAAAAATTCAGAAAAAAACCTTGACTTTCTAAACCTTTTCTAAGAGAAAGTTGCTAAAAACAATAATGAATTGTTTAAACAATTGAAGGCCACATTTAGTTATCAGTATAAAGTATTACTTCATGTATTTGAAACAACCTGCGTTAAAAAAAACCGCAAAGAAATCATGATTAGCGCCAAAAACTCAAAAAATCCATTTTTTCACTTATGGAGGTTTTTTGGAACCCTATAAAATAGACTTATGGGGGTGATATTTGAAAAGTAATATTTAATTCGGGTTCTGTAATTAACTTTGAAGAGAAATGATTTATTTTGAACTCGATTCACCTAATATTGTGAATTGTGAATAAAATGTACAAAAACGTCTTTTTTTCTTATGGGTAATACGTATTAAACTTCATGGGGCTTGCGCCACCTCTAAATATGATTTTTTTATGTATTTATTTTTTTGTGGATTCGAACAAATTTCCGAGTTTTTTTTCGTTACTTTTAACTTTTTTTTTATCATTTGGCCTCAATTCTATAAGAGTCAGGTGTAGGTTTCCATGAGAGACAGGATCGTGGAGTATTATGGTTGGAATAGAAAAATCTCTACACCGATCCAATAGATTTGGAAGAGGAATCGATGGAACATAACATTGTTTCAACTTTAAATACCACCACACATAACGTGTATTTTATATGAATTGTTCATACATAAACGGTCAAGGTTGAAAGGGTCGAGTGCACTTGGTTGCACTTGATTGCACTTGGTAGGTAAAATTGTCTTCGCATCGTTGCTTCTGCTTATCCATTAAAGACAACAGGACAAAGATACCCTTTCAGTATCATTTTAATCGTTATAAGAGCTAATAATAAAACTTCGATCCGGGTCTATGAAAAAGAAGAGTGACGCACTTACCCAAGTAGGAGCGCCTCTTATTTTTTAATTTTCCTCTGCTTTTCCTTTCACATGTCTTCTTGTCGCATTTATAAAACTTTTCAAGTCACTTTTTATCCATTCTTTAAAACTTCAAAGTACACTTCAAATGAACGATATTGGTCCTATTTCAATCGCATTTGACAATATCGGGTTCCACCACCAGACCAACACAATTCTGTAAATATATAGCCCATTTCAAATCTTTGAATGTACCAAAAATGAAGTTTATAAATGAGGCATAATGTGGAGAAGATGAAGAATGCAAAAGTAATTTTTTTTTGCTTACGCTTTATTTTTGATTTGTCTGTTCATGCAAATATTGAACTACATTAAGGATAATAATAATAATTTTTAATAATTATAATAAGTTCGTCTAAATTCAAGAAACTAAATTCAGGACAAATAAGAATTCAAATTTCAGATTTACCAAATGTAATTAAATTGAAGTCATTAGATCCCCTTCTGCAGGATGAAAGCATACAAAAAAGAAATTGTCAATGGAAATTTTTTGAAAAAATTTTGAAAAATTCGTACTAATATAAACTCAGAGTCGAGGTTACGTTTCATGAAATATGTCTTTGACAATAATAAAAGGCTTTCGCGTCCATGCAAGTCGTATCACGACAATGTCGGGGAAGAACAATGATCATTATTACTGAAACAAAACGAGAGACGTGATGTTCCCCAACGTGGTCCCACTCTTATTTTCAAGGGCATTAATTGTCTTTCAAAAGAGCTCAAACAAATCTCAACTTTAAGAAACAAATTTAGAAAAATCCGTCATTCAGGGAAAAAATCGTCTCTGAACAAATGCGTTGTCCTCTTCTCTGTTCGTCACAAGAGAATTCCTTTTCAGACAAATGAAAATCCTCGCAACTCCAAATTTAAGAGGAAATTTCATTTGTGTCAAAACGCATTCTTTTGCTGCAGGAGGAAATTTCTCTTAGTGGTTAAAAAATAATAATAGAAAGACATCAAGAATGTTCGAATTAATCTCAAGTGTCGAAGAACGTAATCCAAGATATTTATTTTTAGGATAAAGATTCAGTGAAATTCGTTTTGACTCAAAAATATTAATTTAAAAATATCCCTTTGATTCAATAAAGAATTCTTTTTGGGGTCGTGAAGATGGAATATACAAAAAAGATGAAATAAATCGAGTGAAAGAAAAATATTTATTTATATGATACATAGAAACAGAAGAAAAATAAATACTAAAAATTCAATATGACATTATTTTAATACATAATTATAACAGTTGCGTGAAAATAACCCTCCTCTTCATGACGACGTAGATAAAAATAAACCTGTGTTCGTATTAAACATTCGTTTCCAGCATAATACCTAGATAAGAGTTATATTTGTCATATGTGTAAAAAAAGGAAAAATTAAAAAAAAAATTATAACCGGTTCCTAAATGATCTAGGATAGATGAAACATTTATAATTATGAAATGGACCCCTATGTGAATTGAATGATAAATACCAAATTTTAATTTTGGGTAAAAATACCTTTTTTAGTACGAGAAAATAAGCGGCGTTTTCTCGTATTTCGCGCGGAAGCAGCGCGGTGCTTGCACGACGTCGAAGGTCGGATTCAAACTGGGAAGCTTGCGTCGCGTCGGGACTGTCGGGAGTTCGGGACGCGACGTCCCTTCGCTCCGATTGACCCAACCCCTCCAGCCAATCCCATATCACCGCTTCTCCTCGAATCAACCCTTTCCGTTGGACCGCTCGTGCATGAGGATTGAGGATGCGGGGATGATATTGGTCCCGGACGCTCGCTCACGTGTTGCTTCACGAGAGATAGATATAGGCAGGACTTGACAATATTCACCGTAAGGTTTGCGAGCTTTGCGCGTAACTAACTTTAATTATTTGAAATTAGGGATAAGAATGGTCATAATTAATCTCAGATGCACTTTTAACTATCAACCAAGATTAGCACAAGCTTGTATAGGGCAAGTTAATAACTCCTCACATATATCAGTCTTCACAAAATTATTTCAGAAGCGTCTACTTTTTAAATATACTAAAGAAAAAAACATCACATCACGCTCCAAAAATCAAATCATATTACGCATCACACATATCACTTATCTCCCATCACTTATTATGCATCAAACATCACGCACTATACTTGAAGCATTGCACATCACACACCAACCATCACGCTTTACTTTTCATGCTTCACACATCACACATCACGCATCACACATAACGCACTACACATTACGCACCATACTGGAAGCATTAAACATCACGCACCACACATCACGCATCATTTATCATGCATCATACATCACATCATACATTACGCACCAAACATTATGCACCATACTTGAAGTATTAAACATCACACACCAAACATCACACATCACATTACACATAACGCACTACACATTACGCACCATACTTGAAGCATTAAACATCACGCACCAAATATCACGCATCACACGTCACAACACATCACATCACACATAACGCACTACACATTACGCACCATGCTTGAAGCATTAAACATCACGCACCACACATCACTCATCATTTATCATGCATCATACATCACATCATACATTACACACCAAACATTATGCATCATACTTGAAGTATTAAACATCACACATCACATTACACATAACGTACTACACATTACGCACCATGCTTGAAGCATTAAACATTACGCACCACACATAACGCATCATTCATCATGCATCACACATAACATCATATCGCACATTAAGCACCACACATTGCGCACCATACTTGAAGCATCATACATTACGCAACACACATTACGCTCACTTATCACGTATCATACATCACATCACACATTACGTACCATACTTGAAGCAGCACACATCACGCACCATTTATCACACGTCACACATCACAGATTACGCACACGTTACATAGCTTATGACGCATCACACATCACATCACACATGACACATTACGTACCATACTTGAAGCACCATACATAACGCAACACACATCACAAATCACTCATTTCGCACCACACATCACATCATACAATAAGCAAAACACATGAGGCATCACATATCACGCACCGAACATCGCACATGACATCATACATCACGTCTCATTAAAAATCACGCACCAAACATCACGCATCACACATCATAACATATCATATTACATATCACGCATTACACATCACATTAGATCACATTACGCAGTACACATGAAGCATCACACATTACACCAAATCCCAATTTTACCACATTACGAATCACACATCACATCACACAGTACGCAAAACACATGAGGCATCATACATCACACACGTCACATCACACATCGGGCACATAAGGCATCACACATCACATTAGATCACACATTACGCAAAGCACATGAGGCATCACACATTACATTAAATCACAAATTGCACCACATTACGATTCACACATCACATAACACAGTACACAAAACACATGAGGCATCATACATCACACAGGTTACATCACACATTAGGCACATAAGGCATCACGCATAAAACATCACGCATCACACATCACATTAAATCACACATTACGCAAAACACATGAGGCATTACGCATTACACAAATCACAAATTGCATCACATTACGAATCACACATCACATCACGCAGTATGCAAAACACATGTGGCATACATCACACACGTTACATCACACATTACGTAAAATACATAAGGCATCACACATCACGATTCAACTATCATGCATTTCCTCACGCATGACACATCACGCATAATACATCACATTACGCACCACGCATCACATCACAACACGCATCACACATCACGTCGCAGGTCACGCAGAACACATGAGGTATCACACCCCACGCACCACACATCACTCATCACACATCACATAACTTATCACTGCTTTCATGACACATCACATCACACATTACGTAAAAAACATAAGACATCACACATAATACATCAGGCGCCACACATCACATCACATTAAATCACACATTACGTAGAACACATAAGGCATCACACATCACATCAAATCACAAATTGCACCACATCACGAATCACACATCACATCACACAGTATGCAAAACATATGAGGCATCATACATCACACACGTCACCCCACACATTACGCATAACACATAAGGCATCACACATAACACATCACGCATCATACATGACATCAAATAAAGCACACATCAATTGACTCAACACATGAACGATGTTTCGATTGAAACACGATGTTTTTTTAAAATACGATAGCTTGATGAAAACTAAATGTTTTGATGTGCGCAAGATATCACGATAGAAACAATATGTTCAGATGGAAACAAGAGGTTTTCATATAAACCCGATATTATGACATCAACACGATGTTCCGATGAAAGAACGATGTTACGATGAAAGACCTATATCTGGATAACACATTACGTTTTTTAACAAAATGTTTCAAACTGAAGGAGTTTGAATCTCCAGAAGTTTAAAACTGCCGGAGTTTTAAACTACAAAGGTATCCAAACTGCAAGAGTTTCAAACTGCATGAGTTTCAAACTGTAACTGATTCATACTCCAAGCTTTACAACCTGCAGGAGTATCAACCTGCAGCAGATTCAAACTACGAGATTTTCAACTGCAGATGTTTCAAACTGTAGGAGCTATAATAAATTACATAAGTTTTGAACTAAAAGAGTTTAAAACTGCAGGAGTTTCAAACTCCGTATTCCAAATAAGAGTCTATTTATGGTACGTTTGATACTACCTGTTAATTTTGTTCGTAACGCGAAAAAAGCATTAAGCTATTATTCTTTTCATAATGACAAACACTGTAAAGATCGACTTAATTCAATACGTATTTGCTTTCGACTCTACTAAAAATAGATATCTTAACTCAGAAAAACACCTGAGTAATTAATATGCAAATCATTCGATAATCTGTAAATAAACAAGCCCTAAAGCATTCGACCATTGTACATTTTGAAATTTCGGCTTTTCGGTGTACATAAACTTTGGCGTAATAATTAACAATCATTTTTTTGGAACTCTGAAACCAATTAACGAATATCTTTTTCTCCGTTAAAATAAAATCATCCACTATGTCTAAGTTATATGAGAAGTGGGAATTGCAGCAGATTTTCGCCTCTATATTCTCAGTACTGAAACTTTGGAATAGCACCTATGGCGGACTTTGTTAAACTACAAAAGTAATTCACAGGGAGAAGTTGAATACTGACACAATTGCGTCTGCAAATTTTCTAAGGAACAGTTCAGTAATATATGCCAGATGACGCCTCTAAGTTCCTAAGTAAGTGTAGTGAATTAACTTACTCAAGAAATATTCCTTTCAAAATCCCAACGTACAAGAAAGATAGGAATGTGAGGATGAACGATTGAGTTGAAAAATTTTGAGAAGAAATTGTTTCAAATTAAACATTTCGTAATTCAACTTTTGGAAATTCGATATTCAAGTTTAAAATTGGAACGTTCTAAATCGTCAGAATCCAGATCGCAGAGCCTTAAAAATCCCTAAAAATAGTATAAGGTCACTTTCCAGTGATATTTATTTAACACCTTCTCGTGCACCAATACTTTTAAGCTCTATAAAAGAAAATACAAAGGATTCTCATTTCGAATTGTTGTCACGATGAGACTGGAGACACACAGTAATAAGTAAACTTTCTTCATTTTTCTGTCTTTCTACCTTAGTCTCAGAGCAATGGTCGAAATCGATTTTCCTTGGGGCTATTCACCCTTGCGGAATCCACACAAGCAGTCTGCCCTAATAAAACCACATTTTTCTCTAAAATGAATTTTTTATATAAATTTTGCATGCAACCACCCTCCGAGAGACGTGACTGCTCTCTGTTCTGCAGACCAGTTCTCTAGTAAAACTGAGACAATTAGAAGTTTTTTTTCTTCTTATCCTAGCATTTCTGTAACTGAACACGCTCACATGGCAAGAATCGATTTTACTACGGCTGTTAACCCCTGCAGAACCTGCAGGTGCAATATCCGAGGATAATGATCGACAAACACGACACTAAACCTTGCGATATTTCAGTATTATTCGCACTATTACCGAAATAACACTCGCAAGGATTCCGGCATATATGACAGAATTCCAATATATTTATTTCATGTCTGTCTGTAGACTGTAGTCTGTAGTCTGTCTCTTGAGACCACCTTTTTCATAAGATGCATAGTTTTTGTTTAAATCGTGAAAAATGTTACCAAAAACGAAAATTTTCATTTTTCAGTAAAACTATGCGAGATACGAAAAAAATAAAAAGTACTAAAATTATTAACCTAAAAAAAAAACAAATTTACTATTGTTTATTTATTTTCTCGATGAGACGAATGGTTTTCGTTTGCATCGCGGTAACGCACCTATAAAAATAAAAAATTCCATTTTCCAGCCAAACAATAAGAGACAAGAAGAAATATTGAATAGAAAAAATTTTCATCTTGAAAAGGCCTTGAAGGTATAACTGAATTATTTTTAATTAAGACATATATTTTGTGTTTTAATCGTGAAAACGCTTTTTAAACTAGCTATTTTGGATCAAAGATAAAAAAGGGGGAGCATTTTGAAAATTTTTTTGGTTTTTTTTTGTTCTCATGGCGCGCTAAGCGCGCGGCTCGCTTCGCTCGGCTCCATACGTGCTTGATTCAGTTTACAGTGTAATGCATACACAGCGTTGCAAATATTACAAAACTGCTGAAAACCTCTACTTCTATGAGGATTATTGAATTATTTTTTCATTTTTGATAAATTTTTTTTTTATATTAAGTTTACTCAAGGCTATACTGGCCTTAAGGATGTACTCTAGTTACAGTCAATCTCAAAATTCGATAATCTTCATGATGATTTATACAATTGACCAAAATGTATCCATTAATAATTGCTGCGTATTCTGAAGGAAGCTTATAAATGTACTTCATAAAAAAATCATTCAGGTTGAAATTGTTCATTTATCAGAAGTTATACACAGTCTTAGGTTTTGCTATATCGTTAGGGAAAAGTTACAATCCTCATCTAATCCTAATGATCAAGGCCTCATTTACTTCTCAGAAAGATCATCTACAATTCTATCTGGGTAGTGTTGATTGAAATTCGAACTCTTATTGTTTATAAAAATTACATTAATTATTATTTCCAAATAAATTTTTTTAATACAATCTACCCAAATAGAATTGTAGAGAATCCTCCAAAGAATTAAATGAGGCCTTGACCATTAGGATTGGATAAGAATTGTAACTTTTCTCTAACGAGAAAGCAAAAACTAAAACTCTAAATAACTTCTGAAAAATAAACAATTTCAACCTGAATTATTTTTTTTCTGAAGCATACTTCGGAGCCTCCATCTAAATACCCATCATTTATAATAGATAAATTTTGGTGAATTTCATCAATCATTACAAAGATTATTCGAATTTTGAGATTGACTGTAACTAGTGTACATCCTTAAGGAATAAATTCTCATTACAATACTCGCCATTGATATCTACATCACGCATAGTTTGGCTGGCAAATTGAATTTTTCATTGTTTAAAAAGCATTGTCATGATTAAAATTAAAAAAAAAATCTGTCCGAAACGCGAAATTTTTTATATTACCTCTAACTCTAATGCATCAAATTCATATAATATTAATTTATATACCTCGTGCCTTGTTTTTCATTTTTTTTGTGTGATCAAAATTGGAGTTTTCGATTTTTGAAGAAAATTCAAAAAGTTGTATTCACGATCTTGTAGGGCTCCCAAGAAAGAAACATTTTCTCTTCCTAACTTTCTTTTCAATCTTACGTTATTTGGCGGAAAATTCTCATTTTCTTTTATATTTTTGAATTTTTAGGGTAAATTGTTTCACTTTTTAAGTGCTACAAGAAATTCTATTCACAATTTTTGATTCTTGGAAGAAAAGTCCAAACAAATATTCAAAATGATCCCCCTCTTCGATTTCCTATCCAAAGTAGCTGGTTAACGAACTCGTCCTTTCTTTTTTGGTTTTAAAAAAGTGTGCCAAAGCACAATTCAATATGATAATTCTTGCAGAAGTTATCGAGTATACAGATTACAGACTACAGACTACAGAACGACAGACAGACATACAGACAGACACCTTCGTAAAAATCGTTTTTTCTGACCCAGGGGTTTCAAAACGTGGAGATTCCATTCAATCCGCGAATGTCAATTTTCGCATAAAACCAATACCTTCTCATTCAGAATGAGAATGTAAAAAATCAAAATTTTCATTTCGTGAGCAGATTATTGGAGACACGAAAAAATTAAAAGTACTAAAATTTTATATCTAAAACATTTCCACAATTTTGTTCTCAATCATTTTTCGACAGGGCATGTAGTTTTTGTTTTTTTCTGCAAGAATAGTTTAAAAATAAAACATTCCAGTTTAGGAACAAAATTGTTCTTCGAAAGAACATCTACAAATTTTGATTAATTCTTTTTCTCATGAGATGCATAGTTTAGGTATCAATCCAACAAAACAACATTTCAAATAAAAGTCAAGTTTCTAGCAAAACTTAACGAGATACAAAGCAAAGTTTGAAAAAAAAACTGTCCTCTTTTGATGGGATGCGTGGTTTTTGTTTTCATTATAATTATATTAATATTAGAAGTAGCCTAACTAAATTGCTTGAAAAACAAAACAAGGTACGAGGTATATAAATTAATATTATATACGTTTGATGCATTAGAGTTAAAGGTAATATAGAAAAGTTCGCGTTCCTGAAAGATTTTGATCGAGCGCGCAGCACGAGACATACGATGAGAATGTATTCGTTAAAGCCAGAGAAACTTTGACAAAAGAGAATTCACAATCATCAAATACAACAGCCGACATTCTACTTTTTAGTTTCAAAAGCTCTATACACAATTGTAGGGAAGTACAAAGACCGAGCGCGGATCGCGAAGCGCGAGATTCGAAAGACGCACGCCCTAGGTGCGCTCAAACTTGCAATCAGAGCGCGCGACGAGAATGTGCCCGTAGAGTGCGCAGATTTTTTTTATTCGAATTTTATCAAGTTTATGACCTCTCTCCAACACTGGCATAATATCACAAATTCTCTCTCTCGTCTATTGTGAAGCTTCAAGATATGTTTCATGTGCTTTCAAGATAGAATTTAATTTTCCATCACATAATTCTGACTCAACGTCAGATGCGACAGTGAGTATAAATTGTTCCTTCGTAAGAAACTTGCGATGAAATTGTCATGAACGTTGAACTCCATTCTGTTTGCCGGTAGAAGAGTTTATAAAGAAATAAAAACCTAATATCAATTAATAACTATTTGGGAGAATTCGCCAACTGCTGTTTATTATATTATTGCGATTTGGTTGAAAACAGTGAGCAGAAGATAAATTCACAGTATCATATTCTTGGACTTGTTGCATATGTATTGAAAAATGTACGTCATTTGTTAATCTGAATCGCAATATTTTCTGAAAAAAATTAAAAGATGAATATGAACTATTCAGCGGATTCAATAAAAATTATATCTAATAAAATAATTTTTTGTTTAAATTTCGATGGTTTTTTGACAGGCACTTATTGTTGTACCGCTGTCACTAAATTTGGGAATAGGATCAAATTTTGCATAAGCATACAATCTATGCACATCTAAATTGTATATAAAAATTTTAGAATTCAAGATGGCGATTACAATACGCTTACTTCTGTCTATTTTTGCATGATAAACATTATTTTGAGTGGAACAGTTTGATCAGAATCCAACTATCTGAAAAATCGTGATTCAGTGAGCCAGAAAACCCAAATGTGTGTTTAAAAAAAATTGAACGAACTTAGATATGAAGAGATTGTTATAAACTCAATCTTCGAATTTATTGTCAAATTTGTTTTTCTTTAATAAAAAGGTTCAAAAAATTGTAGTATTCAAGATACGCATGCATTAGTAAGTTCTCGACTAAGTTTCATGTACTTTTTTTTTTGAAGTGCTTTGTTTCACTTGCCAGCAATAATTTAGTAAAATAGATACATTTCCACTATATTAAAATGTGATTTTATAGGCAAATTGCAGAAAAAAAAATCTGCCCGTCTTTCGGATCTACGTCCTTCAAGTTAGCAGGACACTTTTTGAAAATCGTTTTTATTATTATTGGATAATTTGCCGATAATTATCCGTA
>WSXT02089903.1:0-26036 GCA_011762715.2 Neuroterus valhalla
CTGGGGGACCGGGAACCTTTTGATCTTTCTTGCCCCCCCCCCCCCCCCCCCTCTCCTTCATTTTCTCTCTTGCGTCAGACAGAATTCGTATTTCGTTAACAATGTGCTGCTTGATGGTCAACAGCTTTGACATTTCCAACGTATGATGATGAATCCTCATATCATGTGCGAACTTTCGGACCCTTACCGTGAATGGCTGTCTAGATATTATGTAGTCAATCACACACTGCATACGGGACCCTTTTTTTGTTGGTCAGCTAAACTTCTTCCGAATCTGCCAAAGCTCAAGCCGCATCATAAACTGAACAAGTGATGGTCCAGGAGTCGGAATCTTCTGCGAGATCTTCGAGAAGGGAAGCATCCATTTCAGCTAGATCATGGGGTTTTGGAGGAACCTGAATGTTAATGTTTCTCCTTGTCCTAAAATCGACATCGTATCTCAAGGGAAGCCTTATTTCAGCAGTTGGTCTCAATGTCGCTTCCTGATTTTCATCTGCAGCTTGCTCTTGCAGTTGTTGAGGGAGTGCTCAGCGTACATCTCTTGTTTGCAAAAGGTTACCGGCTTGATTCTTCAACACTTGCTGTGAAAGGTACGAGAGCTCTGAGTATTTCTGGCACCACAGAGTATGCAGGCGCGTCACGTAGCAACTAAGCAGGTAATCATCAAGTTGATCCGTCCATAAAGCACGTCGATTGTCTTACCGCTTCGTCATCGTGTTTTCATCAAATTCAGTACCTCAAACTCTGGAACGTTCGGCAATAATGGCCGAACTATTGTCGGGTGCTCTGCGCGTTCGGTCATTTTGAACCGCATTCATAACTGGATTTGAGTATTGTGTTTCCATAGTCATTCCCACGAGTAGCTAGAAAAGGGATTGTCCACTCTCGCAGAGCCCCGCATGCAAGAGCATGGCCGTATACTCCAAGGGGTCGCCTTTTATCCTGGAGACACCATAAAGGACACCACACCTAGGTGCCATTAAGCTTTCAGCACGTTTTTCAACGCCCTAGCTTGGAGGTTTTTACTTCAGGATCATTCCTGGACAATTGTTTACGACTCCTCATTAGTTTTCGTAACCATATTCAGCAGAAGCCTTCGGCACAGATAACCTCTATCCGCAACCTGAGGACGCGTTCGGTGACGGCATTGATAAACATTCCTTACCGCATCTCTTCGGTTTCTTCAACTGACTGTTGTGGTTCAGCAAGTCCTTAAATTCAATACAATCCTAAATCTTTCTTAATCAAAGTGGGCATTTTCGAGGAGCCGAAAAATAATTGAATGGATTGGTGTTCAAAGATCTGGTAAATAATTATTTTTTGTCAAAGTCAGATCTGCGTGATACAAGGAGGTGTTTTTAGTATTAAGGGCTGCAGCCCAAAAATCATAGTTGGTATTTTCGAGGAGCCCAAAAATAATTGAATAGATTGACCTTCAAAGATCTGGTAAGTAATTATTTTTCGTCATTCGGATCTGCGTGATACAAGGGTTCATTTTCATTGTTAAGAGTTGCAGCCCAAAAATCAAAGTGGGCATTTTCGAGGAGCCAAAAAAAAATTGAATGGATTGGTGTTCAAAGATCTGGTGAATATTAATTTTGTTGTTGTCAAAGTCAGATTTGCATGATACAGGGGGGTGTTTTCAGCGGTAAGGGTTCCAACCCAAAAATCATAGTGGGTATTTTCGAGGAGCCCAAAAATAATTGAATGGATTGGCATTGAAAGATCTGATTAATAATTATTTTTGTCAAAGTTATATCTGCGTTATACGAAGAGGGCGTTTTCAGCATTTAGGGTTGAAGCCCAAAAATGAAAGATGATGTTTGTGCGTGAGGGTGGTTTTCCAAGATTAGTAACTGATGCATCCTAGATTAGATATTAATGCATTAAAGACCCCAAAAGAAGTCTGAAAGTCTATTCGGCTTTATTTTTAATTTTTCTCGAATTTCCATGTAAAAGAGATGCTAGCTTGATCCAAGCTAGCATCTACTCATAAAACTGTACCTTCAAAAAAAAGTGCTCGAACCAAGGAACCGGAAATCGGGGCCAAAAAAGCAACAAAGGAAGCATGAAAACAGCGCGAATCCTGGTTTCCAAAAAATTGTGTTTTGGTTTTGTGCAGGTTCTAGCTCGACGGGCATCTGAAAGAAATATAAAGTTCTGCATTTCTTCTTTTGGTTGAATATCTAATTTGTGAATGATTATTGGGGTTTGTTTTGTGTATTTGTCTTTAGTGAACAAATTTTGTGTGTTTTGCTTGATCCTAATAGTGAAAAAAACCCAAAAACTAGCTTTACCTAAACATATGAATAGTAAGGATAATCACTCCCTGCACTGAGGGAGAGCCCAGGAATATACAAAGACTCAAAGGCTTGTATTTTAATAAAAGGCATATTTTATTTTGAGGGTAGCTCCTATGTGATAGCGTGGTTTTTTGGAAGATCTTGCTTGTATTTTTGAAGAGCGTAAAAAAACCCTTAATTCTGGTGGATCTTTTTCCCAAAGTTCGTCAAATGTGCTCTAATGGAGGTGCTGGCGTCCTATTCTCGACAATAATTTTTTTTTTCTTTGAGAAAGATAAATGAGCCCGAAAATCGGCATTTGTGCCCAAAAATAGCCCAAGAATAGCCCAAAATTCAGATGTAAGCGGAATATGGAAATTCCATTGTGGAGGTGCTAGCGGAAAGGACCTTCAAAATCATCAATTGGTTCTATCCTCTCTCCATTTACGGCAATATTGCAATTTGTTTACGCATCCGTACAATCAAACACCATAATTCTTGTTCTGTTCACGTCGTGTTTAGACCCATGCTCTTCATGCTGGTTTCCAATCTGATCAACATCCTCTGCAAATCCTCCGCTGATTCTGCCGTAACGATCTTGTTATCTGCAAACGCAAGACCACGAACTTTCACTGTCCCAAGATCAACACCTTCCTCGTTTTAGAGAACTATTCTCAGACATTTGTCCATATTGAACATCCGAAAGGACATAACGCATCCTTGCCTATCGCCTTGCCTCATATCAAACCAATCGGTCAGTTGTCCGTTTACTCTCATACTTGTCAATCCATATTCTTCTAGGACCTCCCAAAGTTTAGCTCTATTTATCTTGTCAAAAGCTTGTTCCAGATCGACAAATGCACAGAAAACTTTTTTGTTTACTCTTGGGCTTTTTTCTGTGATTTATCTCAAGCTAAATGTCTAATCCGCACATGATTTTGCTGGCATAAATCCATATTGAACTTCCAAGATCCTTTCCTTTGTTACTCCCATGACTTCATTATTAAGTATTTTGGAAAATATTTTTCCCACAGTACTCAAGAGGCTAATCGCTCTATAATTATTACAGTCACCTGGATCACCCTTTCCCTTGTAGATTGGGACAATAATCGCCTTTATCCAATCACTCGAAACACCAACACCACCACTGAACTTGAGCATTTCAGACGTAATACCATCTACACCGGCAGACTCACCATTCTTTAGTTTTTTATTTACGGAAATAATGTCATTGATATCGATTCTGCTTCCGCCACGTTCATCGTAATTGTCTAACGTTACCGTGTCTGTGTCACTGTTGTTATGCTCCACGGCTGCAAGTTCATACAGCTTCTTGAAAATCCTGCATACAATCTTTCAACTTTTCCGAATCCCATGGAAAAAAGATTCTTTAAATATTTTCCGAATCTTTCATTGTGTGAATATCAGCAGTCGCATTAAGGAGATCATCTACATGAAGTACTACATAAGTATCTTTAAATATACTTCCTCTATCCACAATGTAAATGCAACGATCAACAGCAGAATTTTCAAAATTCTTTTCGAGAAGAACTTTTCCAAACATCTCAAACCAACATCTTGCTGCCTGTTTCAAACCATATATCGCTTTATTCAACTTACAGACTTGATTGGTTTTGCTATCAACACCCTCAGGAACCCTCATGTAGATGTCGTCTTCAAAAATACTGTTCAGACAAGCAGTTTTTACTTCCATATGCAGAACTAGCAAATTAAACTGATCCGCAAAGGCTAGTATGGATCTTAAGCTTGATATTCTGGCAACAAATGCAAAAGCTTCACATAAGATAATCACCTAGTGTACAATCTCCATTAAAAGATTTACCAAGTTGATCCTTGATCCTATCATGCCTTCTTTGTTCAGAAAACTTTTCTGCCTACTTCTATTTTTCTTGAGATAAAGATTCTGTGTGCACATTTGCTGCAATTACAGATTTGTTAGATTCCACACCCGATTTTGCTATCTATTTGAGTATCATTTTGACCCCATCTTCTGCCATATCTTATTTCTCATTATTAGATTTCTGAGACTCTACCACTGATTTTCCCAAATGTTGCCGCACTTTTACAACTTCGGGAGGAGGGAGTTGCTGCAGTTAGACCATTGAGTTTGGGAGGCTTGACGCAAAATCGTCAATCTACTCGGAAGGGATGCCACAAGGGAGACGTGCCGCAGGAGAGACATTCTTCCAGGGAGACTTGCCGCAGGTGACACTTGTCTCATGTGAGACTCAGGGCCGTAGACAGGTGAACGCGAGGGGGCGCTGAGCAGGGCGCCTGCAAAGACTTTTGGACGTTCTATATCGAGCGCCCCTGGAAAACTTCTGAGTGCCCCCTGAGTGCCGATCCTGGCTACGGCACTGGTGTGACTTGTCGCATGTGACTTGATGTGGCCCCAAGCTATCTGACTAGACGCAAGAGTAAATAGGTCTCAAATGGTCCATGTGCAGTAAAGTGGTCCAAAAAATTTTTTTTCGAATTTTGAAGCGAAACGCCCTGAAATTTGTTTGAATCCACAAAAAAATAAATGCCTTTTTTTGTTCTGAAAAAAAATATATTTAGAGGTGCCGCAAGCCCCGTGAAGATAAACACCTATTTCCCATAAGAAAAAAAGACGTTTTTGTAAATTTTATTCAGAAACCTCAATATTGGATGAATCGAATTCGAAATTCAGTGAAAAAATGAGTTTTTCAAGTTTTTGGCGCTCATTATGATTTATTTTTTTGAGGTTTTTTCAACGCAGATTGTTTCAAATAAATAGAATACTACTTTATATTGATAAGTAGATGTTTATTCAAATTGTCTAAACAATTTATTATTGTTTTCAGCATCTTTCTCTTAGAAAAGTGTTACAAAGTCAAGTTTTTTTCCTGAATTTTTCCACTTATTTTCAACGTTTCAAGTAGAGCAAGGTAGTAATCAATTGAAATTAACAAAAATGATTGTTTAAACAATTTCTTATCATTGCTAACAATATTTTCTTTGATTGATGATAGAAACTTGCGTTTTTTTCTTAAATTTCCCACTTTTTTCCCCCTTTTCACTAGAAGTGAGTTAATGTCTAATTTAATTTAAGAATAATATTCGTTTAAACAAATGATTATAGTTTATGGCTTTCTTCTGTTAGATTAGTGCTGAAAAGTTGCGGTTTTTTCTAAACTCTCAAGCTTTTTGTCGACTTTTCTCTTAGTGAGTTAATAATTAATGCGAGTTTACAATTTAGCTTATTTAAACAATTTATTATTGTTTATAACCATTTTCTCCTAGGAAAGTTCTGGAAATGTGTGGTTTTTCTGAAATGTGAAATTTCGCACTGAATAGAATTCGAATGACATTCAATTAGATTGAATTGATTTGATTGTTGGTTATATTAGAATATTTTTTATTTAAAATATAATTTTTCTTTAGTAAATATCAACCATCATATTTTTGACTGAAAATCTATATTTTCAGTTCGAAAGTTCGGCTCTTTGGTTGAAAGTTGAACTACTTTCTTAAAAATTCAATATTTGCGTTAAAGATCCATAATTTTAGTAGATAATTCAGAATTCGAATTTCACTGAATGAATGCAGCTTTTTTGTTCTAATTAATTTTTTCTGAACATTGGGAAAAGAACAAAAATAATTTACTCAAAAAGATACAATACTATTTGGATTATGATTCTCTTTAATGTTTATTTATTATTTGTTCACAGCTAAAAAGGTAGAACAAAGTTGAACATTTCAGAAAAAACAAGTTTCTAATCGAAACTCAGCTCTAACTGAAACGTTGAAAATAAGTTGAACAATTCAGAAAAAACCTTGACTTACTAACCCTCTTCTAAGAGAAAGTTGCTAAAAACAATAATAAATTGATTAAACAATTTCAATTAACATTTAATGATCAGTATAAAGTGGTATTTCATGTATTCGAAACAATCTACGTTTAAAAAATCGCAAAAAAATCATAATTAGCGCCAAAAACTCCAAAAACCCATTTTTCCACTTGTGGGGTCTTTTTGGGACCCTATAAAACAGACTCATGGGGGTGATATCTGAAAAGTAATATTTTATTCGCATTCTGTGACCAATTGTAAAGAGAAATGGTGAATTTCGAACTCGATTCATCTAATATTGAGATTTCTGAATAAAATTTACAAGAACTTTCTGTTTCTTAAGGGAAATACGCGTTAAACTTCACGGGGCTTGCGGCACCTCTGAATATTTTTTTTTTCAAAACAAAAAAATGCATTTTTTTTAGGGATTCGAACCAATTTCCGGGCGTTCTGCATAAAAATTCGAAAAAATTTTTTTCTAATGCATATTTGGACCACCCTAATGTGCAGACAGGACAGAGTTCGCAAGATGCTCTGGGGAGTTAAGTACACTGGCAAACAATTTAGTACATTTCGAAGTATCATCTGACACTCAAACCTAAATATAATATTTTCGAACGTTATTTAAAAAAACGGGAATTCGTTCTTTAAAAAAACTGGTTACGAGGTCCCTTTTTATGCGGACGCCTACATACATGCAGCACACAAATTTTTCCTATCTATTCCCGCGTTTTAATAAAGGATATCAGGCATATCGCTTATGTGTTTATATCGTTCGATATTCTAATTCCTTAAAACTAATTAAATTTTTGGACATGTGCTGGATGATTCCGAATCTTTCTCGCGATATTAAAAATTTGTATAGCCTCATTCGGAATGCGCAAAACAAAGTCGTCCGTTCAATAATAATCTTTTAAATTGCTGCGATGAAGTACTGTACGCCTATCCTCCAAAGTTGAGTGTGTAATAAGACTGTTCACTCCCTAAGGAATAAACAAAATAAAAACTTTTTTTATATAAATAACTTCTTTTTATGTTTGGTTTTTGAAAAACGTGACAATACACAGGTTGCGGCATTGTGTAAATAGAGGTGATTCGCACCAGCATTCCATAGAATCCAGATCCGTTGCCGAAACCTCATCTCTTAAACTATATAAAAGCACAGAAGTTTGTCAACTGTAGTAGCAGCCACAATCTACAATAACGTGAGTAGAAATATAATTGATTCTCACACTAAATGACATGGCCAACGACCGAGCTGTGTCTCAAAAAAACATTGAAGTTAAGCGACATTGAGCGCGGTTAGTGAATTTGAAAAAATTTTTAAATTTGATCTGAAAACGGTTTTCGAAGAACGGCTTTATCGGAGGTTCTTATTCTCGTTGCGAAATACCAGAAGAAATTACATCGTTTCAAAATCTATAAAAAAAAATCTGAAGCGCAAAGACCGATAAGTTAAATCATGTTGAGATCTACCATGCCACTTCATGGAGTTGTGCAGAAAATATTATCTTTGGATGTGTACTTGAACGACATGTTGCGGGTTATTGGAGCATTTACTTAATAGCAATCTCTTTTGTAAAACTGATTTTTTTCCAGGTATCCAAAATGCGATTCTTAAAATCTGTTGTCACCATACTTGTGGTACTAACAGTCATTTGGAGTATAATGGTGGAATCCTGCGTAAATTTAGGCGCACAGTGCACCGGAAGTTGTCCGTCTGGCTGTAAAGGTGATTGTTGTCATGGTTATTGTAAGCCGACACCTTCTAATGCTCCTCCTAAAGGAGATTGTTCTGCATAACAGCGTGAAATGACTGCTAAGCATACAGGCCAATAACATACCAAGATGTTTAATAAATCATTGATATAAATAACAACTTATTGGATGTAACTCCTGAACGTTTATTTTGACGGAAATAACACCTGTAAAATCATATTGTGATTTTTATTACTCATTCCTTCAGCAAAACGGATGAAGAAGCCTCGAAATCTCTCATTTACCCCTTTCCCTACACAAAATGAGAATAAGCCGGTGTACTTCATTCACAGAAATTTTGGATCACATTTTATACCCAGAATGAAAATTTTAGTCGATCGATAAGTGCATCTCAAAGTACAACCCCTTTTAAGGAACTCATAAATTCTGTCAGAATTGTTCTGCAATGAGCCCTTTCTGAGATATTAAAAAAAAAACGAAATCTTACCCCTAATCCTCACACAAAAAAAAATTTTCCTCTGTGATTTTTGGGAAACCTGCATTTGAAGTACATCTATAAGCAAAACGCTTTACGAAAATTTTTATTGACACAGTTTAACAGATTTTCGTAATAAACCCCAAACCCATACCCACAGTGGAAATTTGAGTAGGTAAAAAGGTGCATCCTCATAAAGTGCAATCCTTTTAGGAAACTTCCAAATTTTATCAGAATAGCTCTACGATGAACCGTTCTCGGGATATTCGAGAAACTAACTTGCACTTCCATCTATGTATCTAACAAATAATTAAAACTCTTTGACCTAGAATGAACAGTTGATTTGCAATAAAAAAATAGTAAGGTTGTTATTTGAGATAAAAAGTATCCTTCACATAATGTTGGACCAAATCACAAGTCGATCATATTATGGCTTCCGCCTCTGCACCGAGTATACATATATATCATTTTGCTCGTCTGCTCTCTCATTCTTAATTAGAACGATTTCTTGGCTGGCTCGCATTTCCTTGTCTACTCCTGACCAGAGTTCGAGACCACTCTCCACCTTATTAATCTCATATCCCTTTTTCTTTGTTTCCAGTACGCACAAAATATCTATCTTCCTGACGAGCATAGTATCCCGCAACCCCTCTCTTTTAGATGTCATGTCCATTTTATGGGCAAAACCCGTTAGAAATTTTTACAGAACTGCCCAAATACGAACTACTTGAAATTCGTACAAAATTATTCATCTTTATTGGACAAAAACTTAAATTTAAAAGGAAAATTTCCAAGTGTCACCACGAAAAATACAACTGACACTGTATACTGGTCTTGAAGTTACTCCTTTCCTGATAAGACGACAGTTAAAATGCATGTTTTGCTTAGTAGAAAAGGATTTTGCGCCTCCAAAGTATATTCACTCTGCTTCGAAGCAGCCAATATATATAAGCCGTGAACCATAGAAGCACTCAAAGACAGTGCGTCTCAATATAACTCGATATTGCTATAGAACAGTAAATGAGATGGAAATTTCACTTTTATTTACCACATAAATGAACAAACTCATTATACCGGAAACTACTTATATTTATTCCTAATCTTGGGAATGATCGGAAAAAGTGAATAACTAATGCTAGATGAACATTGTACTGGAGGTCCAAATGTTTGTCTTGATATCTCGACAGATCAGCAGAAGTTCAATTTGTAACAGAGAAAGAAATGATACATACTCGAAAAGAAATTTTTGACAGCTGCAGAAAGCAGCAGCAGCACCAATTTCGGGAACGCTTCTGTCCCATAAAGTTAGTTTATCCGTTTCTAAGACAACAGTTGTCCCACACTGTGAATGCAGCGTTCTCTGATAGGGAGAACAATTGTCATAAACAGAAGGCGTATTGGAGTACTACAGTTTGGCGAAACGAAGTTACCTATAAGTGCCGCTGTGTAGTTTATAGATATGAGCGTCCGGATAGTAGAACGACCTTAGAGCGTGAACCAGTCAGCCTACTAGGCGAGAGAGAGGAGAACGCGTTGCCATGAGCCGAGTTGATTGGACAAATAATCTTAGAACTTAGTTTTGTCCAATCAACTTGGCTCGTAGCAACGCGTAATCACCTCTCTTGCCTACTGGACTGACTGAATTGACATATAAACATCCTTAGTAATTTTTCCGCTTTCAGGTTGAAAAATGACCCCCAAACTTAGTAACAATAGCAGTATCTTCCTTACGATGGAGGGAAGAAGGAACTTTCGTATAATGGATTTTCCTCGAGCAAACACTTTGCGGATTAAATGTCGTGGCATTTATATTTTCTTGAGTTGCCTTTATGCCCAATAACAGTTTTAGATCGCTAAGACTGTCATTATTCCTCTGATTCCTTTTGAACTTCCATTGCAATGACTCTTTCCTCAAGCAATAACCTTACAGAGGGCATCTTGAGTCATTCATATTTTGCTGAACTGCCCTTATGTTATACCCGCTAACGGTTCCAGACCGTTGAGACTGGCAATGAATCTCTGGTGCCTCCTGAACTTCTATTGAAATGATTGTTTCCTCAAGCAAACACCTTGCAGAGAATTTGTAAAGTCATTCATATTTTATGGAGTTGCTATTATGCCCGCTAACGGTCGAAGATCGCTGAGACAAGCAAAGCTCTTTTGATTCCTAATGACATCCATTGAAATTATTCTTTCCTCAAGCAAACACCATGCAGAGGGCTTGTTGAGTCATTCATATTTTGTTGGATTGCCCTTTTGTTATGCCCGCTAGCAGTACCAGACCGTTGAGACTGGCAAAGCATCTCTGCTCCCTTTTGGACTTCCATTGAAATGATTGTTTCCTCAAATAAACACCTTGCAGCGGGAATTTCGGGTCTTTACTATTTTTTTAAAATGCCCTTATGCCCGCTTACAGCTGCAGATCGTTGAGACTGGCAATGTTCCTCTGATCCCCTTAGGACTTCAATTGAAATGATTGCTTCCTCAAGCAAATAACTTGCAGGATGCATGTGGGGTCATTTATATTTTGTTGAGTTGCCATTAGGCCCGCTAACGGTTGAAGACTATTGAGACTGATAGTGCAGCTCTGGTCCCTTATGGACTTCCATTGAAATGATTTTTTCCTCAAGCAAACATCTCGCAGAGGACCTGTAAAGTCATTCAAATTTTTTTGAGCTGCCTATATGCCCGCTAGCTGTTGCAGACCGTTAAGACTGGCAGTGCATCTCTGAACCCTTTTGTGCTTCCATTGAAAGGATTGTTTTCTCAAGCAAACATCTTCCAGAGGACCTGTAAAGTCATTTATATTTTTTTGAGCTGCCTATATGCCCGCTAGCTGTAGCAGATCGTTAAGACTGGCAATGCATCTCTGGTCCCTTTTGTACTTCCTTTGAAATGATTGTTTCCTCAAGCAATCACCTTGCAACAGGAATTTTGAGACATTCCTATCTTTTCAAGTTGCCCTTATGCCCACTTATGGCTGCAGATCGTTAAGACTGGCAATGTTCCTATGATCCCTTTAAGGCATCCATTGAGATAATTGTTTCCTCAATCAAATACCTTACAGGAGGCATATGGAGTCATTCACATTTTGTAGTGCAACTCTGGTCCCTTCTGAACTTTCATTGAAATGTTTGATTCCTCAAGTAAACACCTTGCTGAGGCCCTGACAAGTCATTCATATTTTGTGAAGTTGCCTTAAGGCCCGCTAACAGTTTCAGATCGTTAAGACTTGCTATGTTCCTCTGATCCCTTTTGAACTTCCATCGCATTGATTCTTTCCTCAAGCAAACCCTTTATAGAAAGAATGTTGAGGCATTCATATTTTGTGGAGCTGCCCTTTTGTTATGCCCGCTAGCAGTTCCAGACCGTTGAGACTGGCAGTGCATCTCTGTCTCCTTCTGAACTACTAATAAAATGATTGTTTCCTCAAGCAAAAACCTATCAGAGGTCCTGTCGAGTTATTCATATTTTGTTGAGTTGCCTTTATACACGCTAACAGTTGCAGATCGTTTAAACTGGCAATGTTCCTCTAGTCCCTTCTGAACTTCCATTAAAATGATTGATTCCTCAAGCAAACACCTTGCAGAGGCCATGTCAAATCAATCATATTATTTGGAGTTGCCTTTCAGCCCAACAACAGTTGCAGATCGTTCAGATTGGAATTGTTCCTCTGATCCTTTTTGAACTTCCATGGCAATGCTTCTTTCCTCAAGCAAACTCTTTACAGAGGGCATGTTGAGTCATTCATATTTTGTTGAGCTGCCCCTTTGTTATGCCTGCTAGCAGTTTTAGACCGTTAAGACTGGCAGTGCATCGGTGCGTGCTTCTGAACTTTTATTGAAATATTTGTTTCCTCAAGCATACGCCTATCAGAGGCCCTGTCAAGTTATTCATATTTTGTTGAGTTGCCTTCATACCTGCTAAGATTTGCATATCGTTAAGACTGGAAATGTTCCTCTGATCCCTTTTGAACTTCCATTGAAATGATTCTTTCCTCAATCAAACACCTTGCAGAGGGTATGTTGAGTCATTCATATCTTGTTGAGCTGCCCTTTTGTTATGCCCGCTAACAGTTGAAGGTCGTTGAGACTGGCAGTGCATCTGGTGTGACTGGCTGTGACTGGTCCCTTCTGGACTTCCATTGAAACTGTTGTTTCCTCAAGCAAACACTTTACACAGGCATCCTGAGTCATTCATATTTTGTTGAGTTCCCTTTATGCCCGCTAACGGTTGCGGAACGTTGAGATTGGAAATGCCCCTTTAATCCATTTCGATCTTCTTTTGAACCTATTTTTTGCTTGAACAAAACATCAGGCAAGGGACTTTCTGAATTATTATTATTTTAATAAGTTGCATGTATGCCTACCAACGGTTGCAGGACGTTAGGATTGTCAATTACTTTGACTGGAGTAATTTTATTTATCTTGTTTTTCCAAAAACATTCAAACGACATTCAGTTTGGGAAACTGCAAGATATGAGTCTGCATCTCTAACCACAGTTTGTTCGAATTCAATATACTAATCTCTTCTCGATACTAAAAGCTGTACAATACATTTATTCCATACGAATAAATGCTGCACCTAACTGAGATCCTTCTTTATTGTAAAAATATTGTAATTCAGAATGTCTTTGAATTTCGCATTGTGAACCTATTAATTCTACCGGATCTGAAATAGTCATATGAGAATTTAAAGATAAAGAGGAATAAAGTTTTTCTGATTTATTTATAAATTGGCAACGTAAGACTTTTTTCCATAACAATTTCTTCTGATTCTAAGAATTAACTAGATTTCCGGTTTCACTTATCTTAATTCTGGTGAAATTTAAGTGATCCGATTTCGCATTCCGAGCGTGAAGTTTCTATTGGAAGAAAACGAATTACATCGTCTGTGTCCTTGTAGAATAAAATTATAAGACTCAATCACCATCTAGATGATGGTAACGAATCATGCTTCACAAGGAAGAAATGACTGTAATAAACCATTTATAGTGTTTTTTCAAAAATTTTTAATAATCAATAGCACATCTTATTCAATAACTTTCTGCAATATTATTAACTAATTGCCGTCGAACCAAACGATTCCCTGAAGTAAATTCCACTAAGGGTTCGAGATTGCTAGCCAAAAGGGCTCTTAGTAGAGAATGTCCAGGTCTAAGATCAGAAAAGTCTTCACGATCAATCGGAAGAGGAGAAATACGACGGACTTCAAGGAAGGCTTCAATACGAGTGGTGAGAGCATGAAACTCTTCGTAGGTGAGAGTTTGAACACCTACAATTCGTCTCAAATGATGTTCTAAAATGAATCCCAAATCGGTATCTAGTCTAAGAGTTAGAGGCAATTTTCAACTCCTTTTTAGCACTGCGGAATTGCGTTCCATCGTCACTGTACGAGTGTAATCAGAAACAAGTTCTTGATGATCAGCCCGCGTACAACAACAAAAAAGAGCGCTACATACGTCTTGACTACCATGTGAGGATCTGAAGTGAGGATGCGTCGCGGTAAGCTCATTTATATGAAATTATTAGAATTAATAAAACTTTTAGGATTTTAAGGTTGAGTTTTGTGGAACGGCCCTACCAGCTTAGCTCTAGGATTTTGTTCAAAAGAAAATAAACTTCCTTGAACGCATTCAGTTTATGAAGAGAACAGATTGTGACACTAGGCTGTAAAGCAAGGCAACTTCGAGAACAAGGTGAATCGAAGCATCAAGTCAAATGGACTTCTGATCGCACTTGAGACATCATGAGCGTTCGGTACCTCCTTTTTTAAATTTGATTGCAAGAGGTCATCGTGACGAAAATTAGGTTATTCCGTGGATGAAGAAGCTAACCAATGTGGCTCTTTTCACCATAAGGAAGGTCTCAGCAATTTTTCGGGTGTTGGTCCCCGAGTAGTGTAGTTTGCCGGATTATCTTTAGTCGATACGTATCGCGAATAGGCGCAAGGCAACAGCTCATGAAATAGAGGAACTCTGTTATCGATGAAGAAAGGCCAATTGTAAGGGATTTTTCCATGCCAAGTCAGAACTGTTACAGATCCTGTAAGGCAAAGAATTATTACAATCTGCAACGACATAGTTATGATAACAAATTAAAGTGTCTTGGATAACAGAGAAGCTCCACATTACTCCAAGCGAGGGACCGCAACGTTTTTGACCAAAGCTATTTTAGATTAGGCCAGTAGTAGGCAAAAAGGCACCTTCTTTATATCTCAATTTAATAAGTCTAAGATAAATGGAAGTTGAAAAAGATTCTGGAGAAGCTTCACAAAAGCCAAGAAATTCTAAATCAGAATTTTTCTCTAATTTTCGTGTCCATTTTATTACTTCGAGTGCTCTTAATTTTCCTAGAGGATAATGATGATGATGATTGAACCACTGAATTTTGAGATTGTCAGGTAGTGTTTCGGTGAAGTCAAGTTTACGCAGCCAAAGATCTTGCATTTAAATTTTTGCCACAATTATGACTGAGGTTCACCAACCCATTACATCATACAACTTGGAAATCAAGGGAAAAACAATCTGTTTCGTCGGATTCCTGACTTGAGAAGAAGGCACTTTGAAAAGGAATGACTCATGAAGGGGATCTCAAGTTAAACCTAGAACCTTGAGTTGGGCATCCTCTGCTAATGGGAATTTGATAGCAAGTTCGTGTTTTTCGAAGGAAAATCCCCTAATAGTTCAGGATCATTTGAGCCCATTTTCGCAAATGGAAACCAACAGCCTTCAACAACTTGTGCGCGCTTCTATGTAGCCTGAATGTGCCCATACGCAACGATCTTCTGATCAGGAGAAATCTACGGAATTCATTGATAGTCGTGATCCCAAATATAAACTAGATTTTGTCCAAACATTTTCTTGATGTCATTTATATGAACCAAGTGATGCGATCTCTAATTCAAAATGATAGAAACTAGATCGTTTAATATATTTGGTTTTAAGTGAGGATGAGAAATCAAGGAAAGATGATTTGAAGTTAAACTACAACCGTTGAAAACGGCCCTAATTTTTGTAGCAGAATAAAATTCTCCTAATATCGGATGGTGAAGCAAATAAACAGTTTGTGGAAAACTTTCTAATTCGTTTTCTTTAGTGAATTCCATATGCCCGAAGCTTCCATATTCAAATAAGAATCTTGAGTATTGTGAGAATTGTTCTAGCATATCTGATA
Source organism: Neuroterus valhalla (assembly GCA_011762715.2). Classification (NCBI taxonomy): domain Eukaryota; kingdom Metazoa; phylum Arthropoda; class Insecta; order Hymenoptera; family Cynipidae; genus Neuroterus; species Neuroterus valhalla. Next base: position 15,485 of record WSXT02089903.1, read on the forward strand.
AACGATAACGTTTCCGTAACATCTGTCTTCTGTTCGTCGATAATTTTTAACAAAATGGTATTTGCAAAAAAATATCTTCATTGGTCAAGGAATTTTTTTGATTTACTCATTTTAACTCCTAGAACGTATTTAGGTATTTATATAAGGCCCCTGCTGTTATAGCTCAATGGACTGTTACTTGAATATAAATATAAATTCGACCAGGATGAAAACGAGAGTCATATATATGCTCTTCGAATCGAAATAATTCGATTGGAGCTAAAAGGATTTGGATCAGATAACCTACAGTTTTCAATTGATCTGTATGCAATACGTTAGCTTTTACAAGAGGAGAGTATGATGTGAGATGCAACAATACTGAGGCTTGTATGTCCACTCTCGGACAGTTCTTTCCTGGGGGAATCAAAATCAATTCTTCTTGTTTTCCTTAAGAAACAATATATAAACCTTTAACATCGTAGATCTTCACTCGAACCTCTTCGTACCGTGAACTCAATATTTCCATTGCTCTTTCAGTAATAAAGCAGCATTCTGATCCTTGGTCCATTAAAAGACTGGGACTTCTTCCATTCTCAACTTCGGATGAAATGATAGCTGTAGTGAGTAGAGTTCAGCACAATAGATGAGGACGATTATGCCTTAGGATCAACAGAATCATTTAATTGCACAACTGGAGATCCTGAAACTGCTACTTGAGAAGTGATCAACCTAGAATCAGGTGGTAGCGAAGGAATTGAATAAGAATCGTCGAAATATAACAAGGAATTATATCTCTTACCAATCTTGATATACTGAAATGTACTTGCATAATTATCAGGGTGATGTCCAGGCATTGGGTAATTAAAACATGAATGATTATTTGTAGCAACTTCCCTATGCTTGTCCACTGACAGAGCATTGAATTGGGTGCATTCGAATAGCAAATGATTGTCCTCACAAAGAATACACTTTGAACTAGCAGTTGCATTGTGGCTTCTTATTATCGATTAATTTGATGCCTTGCTCTTTTATCGGGAACTCGTACCAGCCTTCGATGCTCCGACAGTTTTTGAAATACGTACGGGAGTCTCCAAAACTAAGTCAAGCTGCTGATGAATAGGATGGTCAGGGCTAGAACCCATATGCATTTCCCAATACTTAAAAGTTAGGAAATATTAAAAAAATTCAATTTCCTAAACATTACAAGCGCTCAGGCTCTAAAAGTTATTGTGTCACGCTCGTAACAGTTCGCTTGTAGTAGTCGGTTGTAGATCTCCTGATGAAGACTCAATTGTTGCATACTGCTCGCATTGACATTTCCTTGAGTTTCTTTACATGATCCCCAAAGATTTTTTTTCTAATCCTAGCTAGTACCAGTTACTTACGTAGAACATGCAGAGATGTATCGTAAATTTCTGACGCATCTCCTACCCTCTATCATATGTTCAATCCTTTTTCCACTTATGCTAGTGGAGGACGTTGTACCATGTAAGCATTTGAACAATTATCCTTCGGTCTTTTCCAGGTGAACGTAAGATTTTCCCGTCTCTATCCATCCTGCAAATGTAGCCCAGAAAAGTTTTTTCCTGTCAGCAACCATAAGTTTGTTTCCTATATCCTTGACACAGCGTCCGTATCCATTTTTATGGTCAATCTCATGCAACGCTTTTTTCTTGCCCCTGATTCTTGTGTGATCAGAGACCAAAATAAGAGTCACGTTATTATCCTTTGCTTGTCCCCAGATTCTCGTTCCTCTCCTTCCTGCGGTGTCGAATATTCCTGCTGTAGACCTCCCGTCTTCTGGATTCACTTTATAGATCTTTGTCCAATTCGCTCTTCTATCTGAAAATACTCCCAAAATACTCAACCAAATCTGAGATCATCAGCCTTACACCAATGAATTCAGGAGCGTTCGACTCTAAAATATTTTTATCTCTTGGTAAAACAATCAAGCTGATCATTTCTAGATTCATCAAGATCGATGAATTATCGCAACAGAGCTCTAAGGTGCGTGGCACCAACCTCGTTGTGCCCATCATTGTAGCTAGATATCCTTCGTAGAGGAAGTCCGAATTCACTTCTAAATTGTAGACACTTTTCACGCAAGAGTTCTTTTTCAAATTCTCATGGAAACCCTCATTGTTAAAAGTAACGATAGCCTCGTAAGGGCATGTATTGACTCTAATTTCACATTAAAAACAAAGTTTATCCTCGACCCGATTTGAAGTTCAATGTTCATTAAAGTTAATTTGGATCGAAAATTACCTTCATGCTGGTCAAGTGCACCAAAACCTTACTCGCTTGAATATCACTTGGAACAAAACCTAACAGCTGTTTTTTTATGTACAATTACATTCTTATCAGGGAAAGTATTGAATTTGTGTAGAAATAAACCCTTCCTTCTTCTTCCTCCTTTCTCGTCAGTCGTTTACGATTGAGGCCCTCGGATCTCGGGAAAAGGTTTCCAAGAATTTATCGGTCCGTCTATGAGTCTGTTTAACTACATGTATGCATCTACGTGAGCAAAATACTTCCAAAAAAATTATCCTATTAAATCCGATCACCTGTTTTCGTCAACAGAATTCGAAAATACAAACGAAATGGAAAACTTCAAGCGAAAAAACGCAGGATAGGGAGCTTGAAAATATTCTGGCACGCTTCTTAGAGGTAAAGAGGTTTCTCTTTCGTGCGTGACTTACGTGTTTCAGTATGTAGTAAAAACGTGTGAAAGGAGTTAAAAGATGCACGGGAATTAAAGATCAATCATTGTCACATGAGTCAACGCTTGCTTTTTCCAAATCATCTGGTCCCAATTCAGGAACAGAGAGTTTAATCTTCGCGTGTCAGGATGGTGAGAAATCCACCTTATCATACCGAAGAAGCATATTAGGTCATGATGTTCCCAGTGATATGTGCAGGGCGGCAATACTATCGGATTGCCCTATTCACGCAGAAACGACGTGATTGTAGAGACGCAATGCTGCCTTAAGAGTGCTTTACCACCATCTTTATCTCTTTTATAGCTTAGGCCGCAACCCTGCCCTGCTAAACGCTCCAAGGGGGATAGAGTCTATTTTTAAGAATGAGGAGTGCCAAATCTACTCGAACTATGATTTCTTGAAATCGTCCCTATTCAACACAAAAAACCCAACATCATGCTCCTTGACAAACGAGACTGGACTATGTTCTTAATCGGATTCAAAAAGCGAAGTTAATGACAATGACCTGTTCTGGGTTCAGCCCACATCATTTCAAACGTTGGCAATCTACTGCCGGTAATTGTTAAGAATCACGAAATGAGTGAAAAAGCAGTTCTTGAAAAAGATACAGAGCAGGTGGCTGACACCCTTGTCCTGGATCTAAACAACTAGGGTAAGGACATTGCAATTCTCGACTAGGATTGCTCATTTATAAAAAGCACAGGTAAAGAAACCAAAGGCCTCAAACTTTCCGGAAGAATATGGGACATCCAAGGGAAAAGTTTTCATTTGATTCTCACACTTTTCTGAATCCACCGAGAGCCCCAAGCTATCGCAATAGATCAACGAGATGCGTTGTGCATGCCTTATTGAGTCTATCAATGTAGCTTTAGGAGCCATCTGGCTATGATCACAATGTCATCCACATATTTCTTGGTTTAATGTCTCTTTCCATCAACTCTTCGTAGAAGGTGATTGACAAAAATCCACTATCGACAAAGGAACATGGAACCCATCTGTAGGTTTCCCTACAGCAGTACATCCCTAACTATAGCTCTATCCCATCTGATTTCCAGACGCCGTTCAGGCAGCATACTTCCTATGCAACTAACAAGCTGCGTTGGCGAACTGTACCTGGAGGCTGATTGGCTGATGACTTCTGGAGGCGAGGTACTAGACATCCCTCTCATATCTTGAAAGAAAATAACAATTTATCAATAAATCATGACTCCTAAGGAAATACCGAAATAAAAACATTCGTTTGATGGATAACTTCTTTTTATGTTTGGCTTTTGAGAAACGTGACAACACTTAGGTTGCGGCATTGTGTGAATAGAAACATTTCGCATCACCATTCCATACAATCCAGATCCGTCACTGAGGCCTCATCTTTTCAAATATATTAAAACACAGAAGTTCCTCAAGCGCAGCAAGAACCACAATCTACAATAACGTAAGTAGCAGTAGGATTGATTTTCACATTTCATGACATGGCCAACGGCCATGCCACATCTGAAAAAAAACTCTCCTCCGATCACTGAAGGTAACTAGCATTGAGCGCGGTTGGTAGTTATAACCTAACTGTTGGCATGAATGTTGTCAGGAGACTGTGCCCTCTTTGGTATTCATAACAACCAATCTCGACTCATCGCAAGATATGCTCGCCTCGAAGAGGATGATAACCTCATATTCAAAAGGAATGCAATCTTGCAAATACCGTCGGTTAGTGGTTCGATAGTCGAAATATGTAATTTATAATTATATATTATGTATTTTCTTGTTCCGGTTTTCAAGTTGAATATAAAATATGAATTTGTGTATACATTTGGAATACAAAGGTGTACAAGTTATTTTACAAAGTTTCAATTTCAATTTTTATTTCAATTTAATTCTGAACCAAATATAAGTCTTATCTGAATTCAGGACAAATCTACTAAGCTGCGAGACCTGACCCTTGCGTGAAAGCTAAAAAATAAAGGGCCGAGGACAGAAAGTTCTTTCCTATCATTTTTATTCGCGATTCTGGCAATTCGCGACATTTTTTTGCGGGATGGTAGAAGAATCTGCTGACAGTCACTGAGAAGGGTCCACACTTCTCAGTAGTGTAAGATTTCTGATTTTGATGGAGATGACGAGATTTTGTCACCATTTACCCACTAAAAAGACACCATCTTCTTCTTGGCATTTTTCCCCCCGGAACCGCTTTCGTATTACTCCGGGGGGTGCCGTTTTCTTGCCCGCTCAGGCTCCTGCTGGTTTCTGTTTTTTTCGGTTTTCCATGTCCCAACCAGGATGTACGTATCGTCCTCAGTAGCGCGACTATGTCACGCATCGGACTCGAAGGTTTCTCTGACTTGCGCGTCTTAGTTCTCTCCCGAAACACACTGCACCTTACAGTTCCTGGATAATGGCCTTCCCGTTAACCATTCTTCTCCGCGGCGCAGGGTCAACAGTGTGGGGCAGTTGTGCACTCCGCCGACCTGTATCTCTCTTTGCCACATCTCCAACAGCAGTTCTTCCTGTCGGGACCGTCGCGGGCCGCTGCTATATGGCCGTAGCCTGGGCAGTCGGAGCACCTAGTAGCTGTCACCTTCTTCCTTATGCGGCAGAACATCCACCTTACTTTTAGGTGTCCTGTTCGCAGTAGCCTCGCAGCACCCTCCTCGTTCAGTCCAACGAATGCCTTCAGGTTTCCCCTGGAAGACTTCTTTGTGAGACTCACCTCATATCTCGTGCTCGTTCCAGTGTCCTCTCCTTCTCAGTCTTTGGCTTCTCAGCCGGCTTTGCCTCCTTCAAAGAACTCGAAGCTACAGGCGTGAACCTTTGCGCCCGAGTTCTTATCTTCTTTTGCGCAGGTCTCAATGCGCTCGTCTCCGGGGGACTGTCGGCTGGGTCTCTTGGCCTCTCCTCTTTGGTGGAGTTCGGAGATTACCCGGCATCTGCTGCCGTCTGGGTCCCAACACTTTTCGCCATTGTCTTCTTTGCAGACAGCTCCGTGTTTTGGACCTTTTCTTCGAAAATCTTCTAGCCCATTTCTTGTGTAAGACGAGTTTTAAAGTACGCTGTCCAGCAGTCTGTGTACCACACACTGTCTTGCACCTTGTCGAGGACGGCAAGTGCTTCGTCGAAGTCCTTTATGATTTACGGGTGCGTATAACGTTTTGCCCCGAAAAAATCCTCCATTTTAATAAAGATGTTCTCCAGCTTTGCTATGTGGCTTTGCGCCTGCTTTATGCTTTCGTTCATTTTGAACTCAAAAAATCCCACATCAGTCCTGGAAGCTGAGTCCCGTTCCTCCGTAACATTTAACTCTCCTCCAAATATCTCCTTACACAAAACTTGTCTTGTGTATTTGGCTACCTCAAAAATCTTCGGAGCCGGCACTAGCCACTGGGACTTCCACGCGATCGGAACCAGCGGGTGGATTGATATTCCCTTGGGGTATTTTGTTGTCAATACACTTACGCATCGTTGATTTGTTTCTCAGGGTTTCTTCCCCTAGCTAGTTTTTGTCCACCCCGGGTATTTGATTTCCCCGGTACCGCCCATATCTGGGAGGCGTTCCCCTATCCGCAACCTAAGAAGGCGCCGGATGGGAGACTAGCAACACCACACGGGCGATTCGAGACATTGGTAAGCGTTTGCCAAAACTGAATCCAGCCTTTAGACTGCGAACACGACAGCTGGAACGTAAACAGTAAGGGCCGTACGAACTCTAATGTTATTTGCGTCCGGTCACCTATTGGTGAAATTCCCCTTGAGTGTCTATTGCGCTCTGAGTAGACTTATCTGCTGAAAGTCAGCGGAGACTGAGGGTGGTGCGAGTGCCTCTCTCCAAATACCTTCGGGCCCCCTCGTCCACAAGCAAAATTTTTAGAATGACCACGAGCGTGGGAGCAACGAGCACGAGAGCAGTACACTACAGGTGCAAGGCGGTCATATCTCTCTGAACTGTAAAAGTGTCCTCGGAGGAGTGAATTATGGAGTGCATTCTTAAATTGTCAGCGAGAAGTAGAGCCAAAACAATTATGAATATATGTATAATATCTTGAACGAAAATTTTTAACAACACCGAGCTCGCATGCGATCCCTGATGCACGCCGGAAACGGCGGTAAATTCACGATAATGGACACCGTTGAACCTTACAGAAAGCTGCAAACCTCTCAGATAACTGTAAAATCATTTTAGTGAATTGCCATGAACACCAAAAGCTTCTAGTTTCTCAATCAATTTATGTGATTTACCATAGTCAAGAGTATATAATGAATCGCATAGTAGCCAAGTAGAAGGCCTATTGAGAAAAAAGAGGAAAGCAGCAGTTACTCTAGTTGGAAATAAAAGTAGGAATCAGAAGACTATTTATTAGGGCGAGCTATGCTCTGATCGATCAGTGGAATTGACAATTGATCGACATCTGATCGACAGTTAGAATGTGAAAGATTTCACCTGGCATTCGTTAACTGATACTCTAGGTGATTCCGATGATGGGGGAAGGATCATTGTACTCGCAGATATAAATGGCTAGATTCAGTTTCAATGCATAGGTACAGACAAGGTTCTTGGTCATTTTCAAGGCCCGGGAACGAGCACAAAGAGGACTAGTGAGAGATATGAGAGTTATGAAAGGCTAGGAATGTGAAACACATAATTTCTCGGTTGTTTCAAAAATAAACTTCGGACAAGGGTAGAGGCAAAGAAGGAGTCGTTATAGGTTGGAGTAGACGCAATTGTTAACACAGAATCTGCAGGAGCAAGAAGTATAAAAAATATACCGTGGAAAGGTGATAAATACTTCAGTCATTGTAAACGAGACCAGAAAAGGAAAAAGACGATCAAAATGTAGAGGGAGCGGAAATACTGATTGGAGCAGGCGATCATAAAATTAGAGCGGAAGAAGATGCAAAATTCCAGAAGGTGAATTGGCATAAGAACAATGATACAGAAGACCATATATCAAACACCTCATTTGCGCATAGCTACTGATTAGGATTGTATCACCACTGGAGTGCTGAAAAGAGATGGTAGATACTTGTTTGTGTGGTTGAATGGATTTATAAATATATGTCTGGCAATATTGCCAAGACGCAATTTTCGTTACAACCCATAAAAGAAAAGGGAATGAAGGAAAGAGTACGGAAGGAAACTCTACTAAATAGAGAGCAATAAGCCTTCCTGGTACCATGGGTGAAATATTCTCCAAAGTACTCAAAAATAAGGTCATGGAAATAACTAAAAAAAGGATCTGGAGAATTTATTGTGAATTTGTGCTAGAAAAGTCATGTGCTGATCTTATATTTAGCTTGAGATAGATCACAGAGAAAAGTTTGAGGAAAATCAAGAAAGCAGAGAAGAAGGAGCTAAGCTCTGGAAGAAGTTTCGAGATTGGTTTAATATTGAGCAAGACGTAGGTTAAGAATATGATATGTTCCAATGACTGTGAGTAAAAAATTCAAACATTTCGAGAGGAAAGTGATCAGCAGAAGTTTTATTCTTAGTTCAAAAGCAAGAACTAATGAGGTAAAAAACGAGATTCAAAAAAGGAGGGACTTGGATAGAGAAGCTGGGGGAATTGAAAAATTCCAGAATAGATACGTAGAAATTACCATGAGATTGGATGGAAATAATCCTTCATTCTCCTGAAAGATAGGGTCAGGAATGAGAAGCGCGGAAAAAATACTAGTTGAAGGACGAGGAACTACCATCATTAGGTTTTAAAATAAGAAATTAAACTCTATTCCTATTTTTCCTAAAACCAAATTTGTCTCCAAGTTTTTCTGTGCTAACACTTGCGACTGCGGAACAGGCGTCACTGACTTGAAGTATAAGATGGAGATCCAAAAGCCGTTGTTATTTAGAAGTAATCTCTTTCTACTTAGTTCTTCATATTATATGGTCCAGCAGCGGGAAAATTCTAGATTCCCACAATACTTTTTTCAAATAATTAGCAGTGTTCAGTGAGCATTCCTTCTCCGAAGTTATGGTGGTGTTACACAGCTCTTCGAAAAGCATTAGGTTCTTAGGGCCTTCAATTAGTAATGATCACACTTCTTGAATCTTCCTGAAAAAAGTATCGACCTCCTCGGAGTTTGGCGAGTAGAGTAGGAGCGACGAGATATCTAAAGAGGCGCGATGGGTCAGCGATGAACTGCGGATTCTCCCTAAACCATCTGCTTGATGTTCAGCAGCTTTGACATGTTCAATGTGTGATGGTAAATCCTTATTTCTGAAGGAACCTTTTGAAATTTTACCATGGAAGGCTTACTGGATTTTCATATTGTCAATCACAAACAAGTGCCTCTTGATCTCCGATCTATCGTCGGCTTCAATCTTCGATTCGAACTAGTTAAACCTCTTGCTGCATCACTGACTGAACAAGTGATGGTTCAGCGGTGAAAATATCCTCACAAAGGGCTGTATCCAATTCAGCAGTATGATGAGGCTTGGGAGGAAGCTGGATGTCAATGTTTCTCCCTTGTTCGGAAATTTCCATCATCTTCCAGAGGAGGCCTCATCTTGAAAGTTGATCTTATTTTTTCTTCCAGGACCAGGACATGTCATCTGATGCAGCATCCCGAACTTTAGAACGGTCGACACTGCTTGCCGACGTATTGTCGGAAGTATCATGGAAATGATAACTCTCTGCTTCGAAAATTGCAATGCTCACGAGCTACTTCTCCAAAATGGGATAAAAGAGGATTATGCATAGGCTGTATTCATGAAACGTTTTCTCATTGACAATTTGAAAAATTCCTAAGAATGTGTGCACACCTGACGCTTATTGAGCAGTTGATTTTCAGTCTGCAATCAAAGCAGAACAAATGAAACAAACGACATCTAAAACCCCGAAAAGCTGTATTCGCATCAAACGGTTCAATTTTCCGGAAAAAAAATTTGGAGTTCGACTCCTATTTGATCATAATGTCCGCAATTTCTGTCAACTTCCCCGATTTTCCTATAGCACCTTTGACAGGGAATAGAAATGAGTTTGCGCACATAACGATGGGTAAGAGCGATCTGGTACACACTTCCTTTCCCGATTCATGCTAACCCTCCCTTCTAAAAACAAAGTTAGAAGAAGATAGCCGATACTGCAACTTAAACATGATCTTACTCATATATACTCTCCACTTCTACTACCAGTACCTTCGCATTTATTCTATCTAGCACTACTTGTACTCCTTCCTCAAAGATAATCCCCTCCAATCTTATGCCTTTTTTCACGATATTGTTACTTCTTTCCTGTCTCGCTCTCTTTTCTATTCTTCTTCCTATTTTTCTCAACCTTTCCGTATTCCCCTCCTCCTTCTCCGACCCACCTCTTCTACTTCCAGGTTCGCGTTTTCTATTCTCTCAAATTTAGGTCTTCCAAGGCCCCTCCAGCCTCTTCTCTGTTTTTGACCATCCTCCCACTACTACAATTTTTCCCCAAGTGGTGTCCTCAACATTTTTTGAGTTCTAAGGATCGCTCCTACTTCTACTTTTTCTTAATTGCTCCTTTCACCCCTTTTCCATCGATTGAAACGGAATATATACTTACCCCGCGCCTTCCTTTCGTTTTTCTCTCGTTTTGGCGTTTCAAGAACTTTACCTCCGGAGTCCCTCTCTTCCTTGCTTGCAATTCCCTCGTCACCCATTAATCCCATTCAAATCTCCCCGCCTTTGACCTCACCGCCTCTAGTGCCAAAACGCTGCACCTACGCATCGCACTGTGATGTCTCTCTAAATTAACTGAGTACTTCTGGCGCGCTACGTTCGCGCCATTTCTTGGTTATAATTTCGAATTGTAGGGTATCCTTGGCATCGACATATAAACTGGACCGCTCATGTCCACTGCGCATCCATTTTGGTGTAGAAAAGAAGGGACATAGGATCT